>CATKWJ010000847.1:0-46504 GCA_949825065.1 Odontocerum albicorne
TTAGAAGTCTATCAGCCCAGCAATAGCATTGAAAGCAGACTGTAGTCTAAAATTTGTGAATCAAGTAAACCAGAATTAAAAAAATTCAATAATGTACAATAGATGCGACACAACAAATGAATTATTAAAAGTTTCTATTTCTATTTTTGGAAGATATTGACTTACAATTCTAACTTTCTAAGACTATAGAAGCCCTTCTTACTCTACTCCCCTTAAGACATCTACTGACCTTAACCCTTATCATGGCATTGTAACACAGGTGTTACACTAATTTAGGGATTTAACAAAAACAGAAACTGTAACGTAATTTCAAATATGGCAACACATTCAAATACTATACATGCACTATTGTGTGTAGTGGTATCATCTGGTGATAAATATTGACAACGCTACAACCTTTCAAACGACATCGAGTCAACATGTCTGGACAGCGTGGGTGCGTTTGAAAATTGGGGTAAATAATCTAAATATCTTATTAATCACTACATGAAGAGAAAAATTATTCAAACCATTTTATTTGTTGATAATTCAGCTATGTAAATGTTGTTCATGTTTTATATTATAGAATCATTTTATATCCCTTTTTGTGTTCTATAAAATTGATATTTTGGCAATGTAACGTGGGTGTTGAAAAGTTGTGATTTTTTTCCTCAATTTTCCTTCATAACTTACCATATAACAAGGAATCACCAAAGAAAAACGTTAATATTTGGATAAATTAAACTTTGCCAAGATAAGGGTTAAGGCCTCTACTGCCCTTAAGACCTCTACTTGGCCTTAAACCTCTACTGCCCATAAAACCTCTACTGCCCGTAAGATGAAAGTAAAATGCAATTTAATTTGACTCATCTGAGAAGAACACAACACTGTGTGTGTTGAAATGCGCATATTAACATACTTAAAAATCCAGTGAAAGAAATCAAAGTAATGTGTTTTATTTTTGTTACATTGTTATTATGAACAATTTCCCTTGCAGACTCGTGCGAGCTTATTAACTGCGGCAATGGCCGGCATTGCCTGCTAGACCAGGACTCGCGCACACACTGCGTGCGCTGCGCTCGCTCCTGCCCTCGCTCGCACATGGGTCCGGGTGAGCACGAACGCGCGCTGTGCGGTGCTGACGGCATTACTTATCCGTCGGCGTGCCACCTGCGCGCGGCCGCTTGCAGAAAGGGGAGAAGCATACCGCTGGCGTACAGAGGGCCCTGCAACCGTGAGTATTTTTTTTTTGGTTATCCCTAATCTTACAACTACAATGTCATAGTATTTAATATCATCAACCCTTTCCAGAGAACGACACAAGTACAGCGAGTGTTCAATTTTATGAAATGTCTATATAAAGGTGCTTAAATTTTATAATAGTAAAGATGTTAAATGTGATATATTTAGGTTTTTTTTATATAACCCTACCGGTTTCAAAGCTTTCACCTCATCATCAGGGGAGCACAAACAAACGTATTGTTTGTGCTCCCCTGATGATGAGGTGAAAGGCTTGAAACTGGTAGGGTTATAATATAACCGTTATATCGTTACAAAAAGTGGAATAAACAGTGTTTGATTAAACAAATTACAAAATCTTTAAACTTCCACAATGTTAATGCCTTAACTATAAATAATACATTATAAATAAGTTTGACCCCTTTTATTTTTTAATTTAAGATACTTCTTCGTTTGCTTTTGAAAATACACAATTCCATGTTGCAAAAGTGATTCCTATGTGTCAAAAATAAAATGGGTCCTAATAGAGTGCCTTGAGGCACTCCGTATTTTACAGTAAGAGGGTCTAACTGTAAAATACGGAGTGCATCAAGGCTTACCATCATTAAATTTAAGAGGGTTTACCATCATCCAATTTAACACTGACGTCTACCAGATAAATACGAAGATAACCAACTAAGTGAGCGTCCACCCATTTCCACCTCGAGTAGTATTGTAAGTAATATATGGTGACAAACAGTATCAAATGCTTTGACAATGTCCAAAAAAATACTCAACAAACTTTCTTGTTGTTTTAAGTGGTGTTAATAATTTGATTATATCAAATGGAGCACTTTCTGTACTCACATTTTTTAAAATCAAATTGTATGGGAGAGATACTCTTGTGAATATTTAAAAAACCTCATCGATCGCTTATCACTATATTTTCAACAACTTTTAAGAGAGTGGCCATCAGAGATATGGATCTATAATTTTTCAGATCATTCGTTGAACCACTATTGTGTGTAACGTATAATCTACAAGTATGAATGTTTTAAACCAATTGGAATAGTACCACTTCTACAGTTTTTTTTATTATATATTTTAATCGCTGTGCAATAGACTGTAATATGTTTTATCATCACATATCTCACAAATCATCCTAGTTTGGGTGGATTGCCTATTAATAAAGAAGATCATCACATATATAATCCATTCAGGTCCTGAATCACAATTTACCTTAAGATTATTAATAGTTGCAGTAATTTCCTTTTCCGACGTTGGCGTTAGATAAAATGAATACTCTGGTTAAATCGACATTTATTATTCAGTTATTTTTCACACATTTTATTCATATCAATAATATAACGTGACAGGTTGTGTCCTACATTGATGAAAAAATATTTATACCACAGTAAAATTTTAGCAGTTATTTGGTCAATGATATTTACGCGCTCTTAATGTTTAACCCTTCCTTCCCTGTGATGTGTAACTAGTACACATTGCTTCTAAAAACTTTAATATCTCTGTAAATATAATAAATACAGGGTTCAGATTTTAGGTATTCCTCCGTAATACATTTACGCATTGAAAGAAAAAAATAATATTAATAATAATTAGCCCTTATCGGCCACATCAGAGATATTTTGTGAGAATCGGGAATAAATTCACCAATACAATCAAACGTGTGCCAGTGTGTGACGTGGGTATATTCATTCTAAAAAAACCGCTATGGGTGAGAAGCGACGCTATTCACGTCTCACTCTCACTCTACTTTGGTATATGGGAACGCAAGAAATAGAATCTCAATTCGCTCGTTTCTCTCGCTTCAGTAGCTCGCAGGCATTCGTTTGAGGTGGAACGTCAGCCGATATTTTTTTCATGTTTTCAGCTACCTATTAAATTTCAATTATTATCACTTTTGACTTCATATTTAATTAATTTAAGTGATTGGCTATGAATATTCTTATTTTTCCGATTTCAAATCGCTCATTTTTACATGTGTATTGAATACACAGCACCAGAACGCGCGAATTTTTTTAGCACAGGAAAGGAAAGGTTAATGATGAAGGCGCATTTTACGAATATCTCTCAATATACAGGTGATATATCTAATTACATTCCAAATCACCTTAATATCATCGCTTAAGGCTTCAAGATTTGATATAAAATAATGTTTCTTTGCTTTATGTATTGTATAATTGTTTTTATATATCTCATTATTGTTTGTTGTAAATTATTGAGTAGGTATCATTTGAGTTATTTGTAAAGATGACCTGTTTTACATATACAATAAATTAGGTTATCAGTGATACAATAAATTAGGTTATCAGTGATACAATAAATTAGGTTATCATTGATACAATAAATTAGGTTATCACTGATACAATAAATTAGGTTATCAGTGATACAATAAATTAGGTTATCAGTGATACAATAAATTAGGTTATCATTGATACAATAAATTAGGTTATCAGTGATACAATAAATTAGGTTATCAGTGATACAATAAATTAGGTTATCAGTGATACAATAAATTAGGTTATCAGTGATACAATAAACTAGGTTATCAGTGATACAATAAATTAGGTTTTTAGTGATACAGTAAATTAGGTTATCAGTGATACAATAAATTAGGTTATCAGTGATACAATAAATTAGGTTATCAGTGATACAATAAATTAGGTTATCAGTGATACAATAAATTTGGTTATCATTGATACAATAAATTAGGTTATCACTGATACAATAAATTAGGTTATCAGTGATACAATAAATTAGGTTATCAGTGATACAATAAATTTGGTTATCATTGATACAATAAATTAGGTTATCACTGATACAATAAATTAGGTTATCAGTGATACAATAAATTTGGTTATCATTGATACAATAAATTAGGTTATCAGTGATACAATAAACTAGGTTATCAGTGATACAATAAATTAGGTTTTTAGTGATACAGTAAATTAGGTTATCAGTGATACAATAAATTAGGTTATCAGTGATACAATAAATTTGGTTATCATTGATACAATAAATTAGGTTATCACTGATACAATAAATTAGGTTATCAGTGATACAATAAATTAGGTTATCAGTGATACAATAAATTTGGTTATCATTGATACAATAAATTAGGTTATCACTGATACAATAAATTAGGTTATCAGTGATACAATAAATTAGGTTATCACTGATACAATAAATTAGGTTATCAGTGATACAATAAATTAGGTTATCAGTGATACAATAAATTAGGTTATCAGTGATACAATAAATTAGGTTATTAGTCATACAATAAATTAGGTTATCAGTGATACAATAAATTGGGTTATCATTGATACAATAAATTAGGTTATCAGTGATACAATAAATTAGGTTTTTAGTCATACAATAAATTAGGTTATCAGTGATACAATAAATTAGGTTATCAGTGATACAATAAATTAGGTTATCAGTGATACAATAAATTAGGTTATCAGTGATTTAAGGTTCGAATTTCATACATTTTCCGTTTTTACTGTGCATTGTTTGTGTAGTGGTGAAAGAATTAATGATTTTTTCAGTAGTGAGTCTACATTTTAAGAACTAAGATTATCGTGCTTTGGTATCAATTAGGTGCAAGAGTTCTTCTTCTATGTTTGAAATTTTCTTAGTTTAATGGCCGTCCTTATGGGTCTTCTTGTCAGTAAAATTCAATTTATTCGCGTAATGATCGGTAATAGTTGTTTGATATACTACTACTCTAGCTTTCTGAGTTCGTAGCACCGCTTAATCATTGCAAGAATTTAAAGCCACGCTTGTGGGTGTCGTAATGAGAGTAATTAAGCTATGAAGAAGCTTTGTATTTTTGTATTCAAGTCTCTTAATGGGTGTCTCTATTGTATTTTTAGAATCTGTGTCTTAAAGATGTTCTTTCAGAGAGGAATAGACCTTTGAAGTCGATTTTATCTTCATCGAATAAATTGATTGACCAACTCCATCCAATACTCGAGCGGAGTATTACGAGTGGACTTTTATCGTTGCTGGTCCTGTAGCGTGTGGATTTTTAGGAAACGCTTAAGAACAAACCTTTTTTTGAAAGTCTTATCAAAATGTACAATATAATATGGTTATATATGAGCACTACACCTAAAACTGAACATTACTACTATCACATATCAAAAATCTACATAGTTTACTTTGTAGTTCATCTTCCCATTGCCATGTTCTCAATTCTAAGGATTTGTATTTTTATCCATGCTCTCAATTTGATTTGAGATTTAAGACCATGGATAAGATATTTTTAGGATAGCTTCAACGTTGTGTTTTTTAAATAACCCACAAAAAGTCTGAGGCTGTTAAATTGGGTTATTTTATAGTCTCAATATATTAAAAACCAACATTTATTCACTGGTCAAAATGTTCAGTTGTCTTTGATTTAAAAGTTGAACTTTTTGTTTAAAAAATTGCTGACCGATGGTTCAGTTCATTGTTGACAGAGGAATCTGCATGCAGGACGGTGTAGGGTCACTTTCTGCATAAAGTTGCATCACAGTGTACTTCGCCTGCAGCCAGACGACGCACTGGACTCGTTGCACTCTGCTGCGGGTGGACTGGTTTCTGGTCTGCGACCGGACGGACGCAATGACCTCGGGATGACCCATTTATTACTTTGTTTACATCTCGTGTTGCTCTTCCGCCAGTACTTTTGCACTGTGTTGTAATCTGGAGACTGGATAAAAAAATCAAATAAACTTAATATAAACTTATTTATTTACGCACTCCATTACACTAGAGTACAAATGGTTTTAAATAAGTAATTCTTGTTGTTTCGAATCAGTTTAATTTTAAAATGCCGTCTCCGATGTTTGGAAAGATATCAAGATTATTATTTCTCTATGAGTTTATTTACAATTCTGAAAAGCTCCCACAGGGATATGCGAAAACAATTACTAAATCCTTATTCTATCCCATCGCGCCACGTTATTTATCTACCTTCCAATAACCGACTTGCTTTGACAGCATATGTTTCAAAATTGAAATACCTACTTTTCGCAGTAGTTTCTGCATGTATGTTTTGTTTCATTTTCACTTCACTATCATAGCATGTTTTGTTTAATTTTTGGCTTAAGGGGGTATTCTACTCTAGAAATAAAAAAAAATGTTTTTTTTTGTTTTTTTTTGCATATTCTAAAAGTTTAGACCTTTAAAAATATGTTCTCACAAAAAGATATTTTAAAATTCTTAATATTTACGAAGTTATAGCTATAAATGAGGCAGTAATTACGCCGCACCGGTATGATTCAGACAATAATCTCAAAACTTTAAACGCTTTTTTCTCGAAACTACTTTTTTCGACCTGGTCGACATAAAATCTCAAATTCTATTAAATTGATTGCCTTTAAATTTGGTATGAAACTTTGATAAATATTTTTATATCGTCCCTACCTTGAAAATTTCAAACTATTTTTTAACTTCTTTTAAAAAAAATTATCATTTGATAAAAGGTAAAGAAATTGAGCTGCCATTTTACTTTATTTTTCTTTGGTACCAACTATAACGACAATATTTTTTATTAAGAAACTGTGCATAATTTGTATTTTAAATTTACGAAAGGGTTCCAATCATGTCGACAAGCTTTACAAGATATAACAGCTGTTAACATCTTGAATTTTAAATTTTTTTTTTCAACTTTTTTTTGTACTTTCTCAAATCATCAATAAACAAACTGAAAAAATTGTATAGGAAAAATATTTTTTGTTTTATTTTTATTAAGTCTGAAAAAACGCCCGAAATTTACGCCTCTAGAGTAAAATACCCCTTTAACAGCATTAGCCAAATTATATTATATATTATTTAAAGCTCAGATATGTATGTTCAAATTAGTTTCCACACTCCAGATAGAAACAAACGGAGCCTATTACAAATAGCAATTTACTTAGTGATAGTTGCACGTTGCTATTCATCAATGATGAGAATGCAATAACAGAGTAACTCAATTTCTGGATTAATGGATACTTTTAATGTAGATGTTATTGAGTTTACGATGGTCTATATTCGGTGATTTATCCCTACGTGACGTCACGCTCATAAAAAATAAAGAAAATTATGATCTTCTGGTGTAGATCGCACTGGATGGGGACTTATTTTGTCATCCATAACAGCGTGAGTGGAGGTGGGGTCGAACTGAACAGAACTGCAGTATTTACCTTTAGAACGATGTCAAAAAGTATTATACTCGTAGAACATAGTGAGCATGTAAGAATAAGTAAGCAGGGAGAACGACAGCTGAGATGGTACGGGCACATAAGACGGAGACCACCAGATCGTACGGTAAATCAGGCAAAGTCTGTGGATCTTTCTCGACAGCCGTCCAGAGGAAGACCAAAGAACTCCTGGATGACTTAATGTTCCAAAATCCTGCAGAGAAACGGCCTAGATGAAAACGACACCCAGAACCGAAGAATATACAGCCTGAGAACGAGAAGAGCCGACCACATCAGCCTACATAGGCAATGAGTTGGGACAGTGCCAGGAAGAACAAGGATAGTGAGCATGCAAGAAATACCCACCTAAACGCAATCTCAAGTTAATCTACTTGATTTTCAACGTCATCCCTGATGAAGGCTGCAACGACTTCGAAACGTTGATCATCCTTTAAGCCAACTCAACACGGTGATAACTCTGAAAAAACATGTGAAACTACTGGAAAACAGTCTTCGAACATATTACTTACGTAGTTTGAAAGAATATCTTTAACTTCGGTCGTATCTATTCTTTAAAAAAAAAAAAAGGAAAAGTGATGCTGGTGTACTTTGATCGTCTCATTTCGGTGTTATCGGATTCAGTGCAGTAAATTTGCTGGCAACGGCTTACTAACTTAAAAAAAAAAAACTCCACAACACAGTTGCTTTCTAACTGAATTAACTATGAAATGACATGGAGATCCTCGACGACGACGTTTCTAGCCAATATGAGATGAAAAAATATATTGTATTAAAAATTTATTAATGATAATCTCCCGCCAACCAATAAATAAAACAGCACTCGTGAGAATGAAATAACAAAACAATTATACAAATTTCAGAATCGTAACAATTATTTTTCTCGTTTTAAATACATAAATATTATCTTCGAGAAAAGGTGTTGATAGTGTGTTGAAAAGTAATTATGTGCTGTAAAGTTTTGCGTGTGATAAGAGTTAATGAGACAAGTGAGATATTCTGGAAAAGTGGTACACGAAAGTTATTCGTTTTTAAAAAGCAAAGATATGAAAACGTATTTTCACAGTGAATTCTACGATATTTCTATGGCTTTTAATAATCTTTTTTAGGCTACCTCCGTCAGACTTGCCCTATTACATTGTATTATGTAATTATGTACTAACGAAATACACGCCCTTTACCTATCAAAGTAGGCAGAGAGAATCCCAACCCACTTCATCCGCATCTTCTATATCAAACACCTTCTCATACAACTCCTACGATTTCTCTGACTTCACAATTTTTTGACCATTCCACTTCACCATTTTTTGACCATGGCAAATATAAGAAATTTCACGGTAAAAGTGTAATTTAAGAGGGTTATCTACTCTAGAGGCGTGAATTTCGGGCGTTTTTTCAGGCTAAAAAATCCTAAAATATGTTTAGTTCTTTTTTTACAGTTTTTTATTGATGGTTTCAGAATGTACAAAAAAAATTTTTGAAATAAAAAATTCAAAATTTTTACCCTTTTTTTAATTTTTTTAAAAGTAGTAAAAAATCGTTTTGAATTTTCCAAGGTAGGAACGGTATAAAATATGTTTTTTAAAGTCTAAACTTTAAAAATATGCAAAAAAATTGTTTAAGTAATACCCTCTTAATATTCTGTCAAAATCTTTAAAATTTATTGAGAAATTGTTGTGATTTTTAATCCCACACTTTCAAATTTTTCATAACAAATTTTATCATGAATATTTCAATGATTCCTGGAAGAAAATCTATTCAAAGTAGTACTTGAAATAATAAACCAGAAATAATCCAGAAAGAAAAAGAAAAATGTCACTTTCAAGATAATAAATTAAATATTCCGCCCTATCTACCTAAAATTAAAATAAATCACAATAAACCATGTAGTTTTTTTCTACTTTAATTTGAAAAAATAACACCCAAGCGCCAAAGAAAAACTTTTTTCCGGAGTCTAAATTAGATTTTTTAATACTTGAAAATTTACATATTATTTTTAGCACAAAAATCGTGTCTCGTATAGCAAATGGTTACTTTTCCTAAAAAATATTTGAATAAAAAAACACAATTTCCATTTAGATAATTTAATTTTTAACGCTTGCCTCACAAGGAAAAAAAAACTATTCGGATCTCAATTTTTAAAGCCTTCCTCACAAGGAAAAAAAACTCAATTTGAATGAAAGCTATTTTTAAAATAATCATTTAAAAATATCTCTTGAATGGTCATTCATACATCGGACCATCACGCCGTTTTCCTATCAACGTTGGCAGAGAAGACAAAGGCGAAGGCGTTCAAATCGCACCACGCATCTTGCGCAAAAGTAGCAAAAATGACATTGTATATAAAGCATGTTGGTCCATCTATGGAAGAGAAACTTGTAATTGACAGAAGAAAGATTGATGCTTTGGAGATGCAAGTATTATGAAACATTTGTAAAATGTCAATGTTTAAAAGAAGATGAAATGAAGGCATCAGAATTAAATGCATATATAAAATGAATATTTTAAATAAGGTGAAGAAGGCAGCTTTAAGATGGTTTGGATATGTGGAGAGAAAGAACGACGATAAAATGACTAAGCAAGAATATACGTCAGAAATTTACGTGGAAGAGGTTGACAGAAGAAAACGTGGCTGTATAATAATGGAAAACTGTAGAGAATGCGAAAGTTGTTCGCTTGAATTGAAAAGTTTGGAAATCTATTTTTCTGCCTACCCCATAAGAGCCACGGCTTGATGATATATCCGTTTTATGATTTCATTATATTCAGTATATGTATGATAATCTAGCGGGTTTATTAGCATGTTGTAATCTCATACTAGACTGATTTCATTATATTCAGTATATGTATGATAATCTAGTGGATTTATTAGCATGTTGTAATCTCATTACTAGACTGATTTCATTATATTCAGTATATGTATGATAATCTACTGGGTTTATTACCATGTTGTAATCTCATACTAGACTGATTGCATTATATTCAGTATATGTATGATAATCTAGTGGGTTCATTAGCATGTTGTAATCTCATACTAGACTGATTTCATTATATTCAGTATAATTATGATAATCTAGCGGGTTTATTAGCATGTAATCTCATACTAGACTGATTTCATTATATTCAGTATATGTATGATAATCTAGCGGGTTTATTAGCATGTTGTAATCTCATACTAGACTGATTTCATTGTATTCAGTATATGTATGATAATCTAGTGGATTTATTAGCATGTTGTAATCTCATACTAGACTGATTTCATTATATTCAGTATATGAATGATAATCTAGCGGGTTTATTAGCATGTTGTAATCTCATACTAGACTGATTTCATTATATTCGGTATATGTATGATAATCTAGCGGGTTTATTAGCATGTTGTAATCTCATACTAGACTGATTTCATTATATTCAGTATATGTGTGATAATCTAGTGGATTTATTAGCATGTTGTAATCTCATACTAGACTGATTTCATTATATTCAGTATATGTATGATAATCTACTGGCTTTATTACCATGTTGTAATCTCATACTAGACTGATTGCATTATATTCAGTATATGTATGATAATCTAGTGGGTTCATTAGCATGTTGTAATCTCATACTAGACTGATTTCATTATATTCAGTATATTTATGATAATCTAGCGGGTTTATTAGCATGTTGTAATCTCATACTAGACTGATTTCATTATATTCAGTATATGTATGATAATCTAGCGGGTTTATTAGCATGTTGTAATCTCATACTAGACTGATTTCATTATATTCAGTATATGTATGATAATCTAGTGGATTTATTAGCATGTTGTAATCTCATACTAGACTGATTTCATTATATTCAGTATATGTATGATAATCTAGCGGGTTTATTAGCATGTTGTAATCTCATACTTGACTGATTTCATTATATTCGGTATATGTATGATAATCTAGCGGGTTTATTAGCATGATGTAATCTCATACTAGACTGATTTCATTATATTCAGTATATGTATGATAATCTAGTGGATTTATTAGCATGTTGTAATCTCATACTAGACTGATTTCATTATATTCAGTATATGTATGATAATCTACTGGGTTTATTACCATGTTGTAATCTCATACTAGACTGATTGCATTATATTCAGTATATGTATGATAATCTAGTGGGTTTATTAGCATGTTGTAATCTCATACTAGACTGATTTCATTATATTCAGTATATGTATGATAATCTAGTGGGTTTATTAATTTATTAAAACAAATTATGCATTTTTGAAATACCGAATGGAGCAAGATCAGCTTAAAGTTTTTTTGGGTTCATTAATGTTTAATGTTTAAAATAAAAAAGGTACATCTTGATTGATGGATTATTTCATTGTCAAAAATCTCTTTATACACGATGTTTTGTGTATAAACATTACTGTTGTTCAATTTAAATCGTTGATAAAGTTTTCTGGCTGATTTCATTATATTCAGTATATGTATGATAATCTAGCGGGTTTATTAGCATGTTGTAATCTCATACTAGACTGATTTCATTATATTCAGTATATGTATGATAATCTAGTGGATTTATTAGCATGTTGTAATCTCATACTAGACTGATTTCATTATATTCAGTATATGTATGATAATCTACTGGGTTTATAACCATGTTGTAATCTCATACTAGACTGATTGCATTATATTCAGTATATGTATGATAATCTAGTGGGTTCATTAGCATGTTGTAATCTCATACTAGACTGATTTCATTATATTCAGTATAATTATGATAATCTAGCGGGTTTATTAGCATGTAATCTCATACTAGACTGATTTCATTATATTCAGTATATGTATGATAATCTAGCGGGTTTATTAGCATGTTGTAATCTCATACTAGACTGATTTCATTGTATTCAGTATATGTATGATAATCTAGTGGATTTATTAGCATGTTGTAATCTCATACTAGACTGATTTCATTATATTCAGTATATGTATGATAATCTAGCGGGTTTATTAGCATGTTGTAATCTCATACTAGACTGATTTCATTATATTCGGTATATGTATGATAATCTAGCGGGTTTATTAGCATGTTGTAATCTCATACTAGACTGATTTCATTATATTCAGTATATGTATGATAATCTAGTGGATTTATTAGCATGTTGTAATCTCATACTAGACTGATTTCATTATATTCGGTATATGTATGATAATCTAGCGGGTTTATTAGCATGTTGTAATCTCATACTAGACTGATTTCATTATATTCAGTATATGTATGATAATCTAGTGGATTTATTAGCATGTTGTAATCTCATACTAGACTGATTTCATTATATTCAGTATATGTATGATAATCTACTGGGTTTATTACCATGTTGTAATCTCATACTAGACTGATTGCATTATATTCAGTATATGTATGATAATCTAGTGGGCTCATTAGCATGTTGTAATCTCATACTAGACTGATTTCATTATATTCGGTATATGTATGATAATCTAGCGGGTTTATTAGCATGTTGTAATCTCATACTAGACTGATTTCATTATATTCAGTATATGTATGATAATCTAGTGGATTTATTAGCATGTTGTAATCTCATACTAGACTGATTTCATTATATTCGGTATATGTATGATAATCTAGCGGGTTTATTAGCATGTTGTAATCTCATACTAGACTGATTTCATTATATTCAGTATATGTATGATAATCTAGTGGATTTATTAGCATGTTGTAATCTCATACTAGACTGATTGCATTATATTCAGTATATGTATGATAATCTAGTGGGTTCATTAGCATGTTGTAATCTCATACTAGACTGATTTCATTATATTCAGTATAATTATGATAATCTAGGCGGTTTATTAGCATGTAATCTCATACTAGACTGATTTCATTATATTCAGTATATGTATGATAATCTAGCGGGTTTATTAGCATGTTGTAATCTCATACTAGACTGATTTCATTGTATTCAGTATATGTATGATAATCTAGTGGATTTATTAGCATGTTGTAATCTCATACTAGACTGATTTCATTATATTCAGTATATGTATGATAATCTAGCGGGTTTATTAGCATGTTGTAATCTCATACTAGACTGATTTCATTATATTCGGTATATGTATGATAATCTAGCGGGTTTATTAGCATGTTGTAATCTCATACTAGACTGATTTCATTATATTCAGTATATGTATGATAATCTAGTGGATTTATTAGCATGTTGTAATCTCATACTAGACTGATTTCATTATATTCGGTATATGTATGATAATCTAGCGGGTTTATTAGCATGTTGTAATCTCATACTAGACTGATTTCATTATATTCAGTATATGTATGATAATCTAGTGGATTTATTAGCATGTTGTAATCTCATACTAGACTGATTTCATTATATTCAGTATATGTATGATAATCTACTGGGTTTATTACCATGTTGTAATCTCATACTAGACTGATTGCATTATATTCAGTATATGTATGATAATCTAGTGGGCTCATTAGCATGTTGTAATCTCATACTAGACTGATTTCATTATATTCAGTATATTTATGATAATCTAGCGGGTTTATTAGCATGTTGTAATCTCATACTAGACTGATTTCATTATATTCAGTATATGTATGATAATCTAGCGGGTTTATTAGCATGTTGTAATCTCATACTAGACTGATTTCATTATATTCAGTATATGTATGATAATGTAGTGGATTTATTAGCATGTTGTAATCTCATACTAGACTGATTTCATTATATTCAGTATATGTATGATAATCTAGCGGGTTTATTAGCATGTTGTAATCTCATACTTGACTGATTTCATTATATTCGGTATATGTATGATAATCTAGCGGGTTTATTAGCATGTTGTAATCTCATACTAGACTGATTTCATTATATTCAGTATATGTATGATAATCTAGTGGATTTATTAGCATGTTGTAATCTCATACTAGACTGATTTCATTATATTCAGTATATGTATGATAATCTACTGGGTTTATTACCATGTTGTAATCTCATACTAGACTGATTGCATTATATTCAGTATATGTATGATAATCTAGTGGGTTCATTAGCATGTTGTAATCTCATACTAGACTGATTTCATTATATTCAGTATAATTATGATAATCTAGCGGGTTTATTAGCATGTAATCTCATACTAGACTGATTTCATTATATTCAGTATATGTATGATAATCTAGCGGGTTTATTAGCATGTTGTAATCTCATACTAGACTGATTTCATTATATTCAGTATATGTATGATAATCTAGCGGGTTTATTAGCATGTTGTAATCTCATACTAGACTGATTTCATTATATTCAGTATATGTATGATAATCTAGTGGATTTATTAGCATGTTGTAATCTCATACTAGACTGATTTCATTATATTCAGTATATGTATGATAATCTAGCGGGTTTATTAGCATGTTGTAATCTCATACTTGACTGATTTCATTATATTCGGTATATGTATGATAATCTAGCGGGTTTATTAGCATGATGTAATCTCATACTAGACTGATTTCATTATATTCAGTATATGTATGATAATCTAGTGGATTTATTAGCATGTTGTAATCTCATACTAGACTGATTTCATTATATTCAGTATATGTATGATAATCTACTGGGTTTATTACCATGTTGTAATCTCATACTAGACTGATTGCATTATATTCAGTATATGTATGATAATCTAGTGGGTTTATTAGCATGTTGTAATCTCATACTAGACTGATTTCATTATATTCAGTATATGTATGATAATCTAGTGGGTTTATTAATTTATTAAAACAAATTATGCATTTTTGAAATACCGAATGGAGCAAGATCAGCTTAAAGTTTTTTTGGGTTCATTAATGTTTAATGTTTAAAATAAAAAAGGTACATCTTGATTGATGGATTATTTCATTGTCAAAAATCTCTTTATACACGATGTTTTGTGTATAAACATTACTGTTGTTCAATTTAAATCGTTGATAAAGTTTTCTGGCTGATTTCATTATATTCAGTATATGTATGATAATCTAGCGGGTTTATTAGCATGTTGTAATCTCATACTAGACTGATTTCATTATATTCAGTATATGTATGATAATCTAGTGGATTTATTAGCATGTTGTAATCTCATACTAGACTGATTTCATTATATTCAGTATATGTATGATAATCTACTGGGTTTATAACCATGTTGTAATCTCATACTAGACTGATTGCATTATATTCAGTATATGTATGATAATCTAGTGGGTTCATTAGCATGTTGTAATCTCATACTAGACTGATTTCATTATATTCAGTATAATTATGATAATCTAGCGGGTTTATTAGCATGTAATCTCATACTAGACTGATTTCATTATATTCAGTATATGTATGATAATCTAGCGGGTTTATTAGCATGTTGTAATCTCATACTAGACTGATTTCATTGTATTCAGTATATGTATGATAATCTAGTGGATTTATTAGCATGTTGTAATCTCATACTAGACTGATTTCATTATATTCAGTATATGTATGATAATCTAGCGGGTTTATTAGCATGTTGTAATCTCATACTAGACTGATTTCATTATATTCGGTATATGTATGATAATCTAGCGGGTTTATTAGCATGTTGTAATCTCATACTAGACTGATTTCATTATATTCAGTATATGTATGATAATCTAGTGGATTTATTAGCATGTTGTAATCTCATACTAGACTGATTTCATTATATTCGGTATATGTATGATAATCTAGCGGGTTTATTAGCATGTTGTAATCTCATACTAGACTGATTTCATTATATTCAGTATATGTATGATAATCTAGTGGATTTATTAGCATGTTGTAATCTCATACTAGACTGATTTCATTATATTCAGTATATGTATGATAATCTACTGGGTTTATTACCATGTTGTAATCTCATACTAGACTGATTGCATTATATTCAGTATATGTATGATAATCTAGTGGGCTCATTAGCATGTTGTAATCTCATACTAGACTGATTTCATTATATTCAGTATATTTATGATAATCTAGCGGGTTTATTAGCATGTTGTAATCTCATACTAGACTGATTTCATTATATTCAGTATATGTATGATAATCTAGCGGGTTTATTAGCATGTTGTAATCTCATACTAGACTGATTTCATTATATTCAGTATATGTATGATAATGTAGTGGATTTATTAGCATGTTGTAATCTCATACTAGACTGATTTCATTATATTCAGTATATGTATGATAATCTAGCGGGTTTATTAGCATGTTGTAATCTCATACTTGACTGATTTCATTATATTCGGTATATGTATGATAATCTAGCGGGTTTATTAGCATGTTGTAATCTCATACTAGACTGATTTCATTATATTCAGTATATGTATGATAATCTAGTGGATTTATTAGCATGTTGTAATCTCATACTAGACTGATTTCATTATATTCAGTATATGTATGATAATCTACTGGGTTTATTACCATGTTGTAATCTCATACTAGACTGATTGCATTATATTCAGTATATGTATGATAATCTAGTGGGTTCATTAGCATGTTGTAATCTCATACTAGACTGATTTCATTATATTCAGTATATGTATGATAATCTAGCGGGCTTATTAGCATGTTGTAATATCATACTAGACTGATTTCATTATATTCAGTATATGTATGATAATCTAGCGGGTTTATTAGCATGTTGTAATCTCATACTAGACTGATTTCATTATATTCAGTATATGTATGATAATCTAATGGGTTTATTAGCATGTTGTAATCTCATACTAGACTGATTTCACTATATTCAGTATATGTATGATAATCTAGTGGGTTTATTAGCATGTTGTAATCTCATACTAGACTGATTTCATTATATTCAGTATATGTATGATAATCTAGTGGGTTTATTAATTTATTAAAACAAATTATGCATTTTTGAAATACCGAATGGAGCAAGATCAGCTTAAAGTTTTTTTGGGTTCATTAATGTTTAAAGTTTAAAATAAAAAAGGTACATCTTGATTGATGGATTATTTCATTGTCAAAAATCTCTTTATACACGATGTTTTGTGTATAAACATTACTGTTGTTCAATTTAAATCGTTGATAAAGTTTTCCTTGAAGACTTGTTTCAGATATATTGACTGTAATTTTTTCGCGTTTCCGACATCTTGAAAAAGCCACATATAATTATCTGCATTAAAAAAAAGAGCATAAGATTAATAAACACAAGTAATTATAAGGTTCAATGTAATAGGAAATAAATGAATTATTTAATGAATTACAATTCAAAATAAATTGGCATCGTCCCCTTTTACTCCGGTTCGTTCAGTATAATTTCAATCTGTTTCGAACGACAACCGTACGGGCTTTGGCCTATTTATACTATGATAAATGGATACAAATATGCTGTCATGTAGTATAGTATGATATATTCTTCATATTTTTTCCTCGAGTTTCGCCCACCCTTATTCATTTCTCCTTAATATTTAAATTCATCAATGAAAGTTAATAAAATATGAGTACATATATTATGTATGTATGTCTTCAATTTTTTCCCTTTCATTGATGAAAGAAAATAAAATCACAAATCATCACTGGCGTAACAAGTTTTACGTGCAAGGATTTATATTTAGGCTTCATATTTTTATTTTTTTGAAGAAAAAAATTAAAAAAACAAAAACGATGTAACAATTTTTTACTCTATGTAAATAAACAAGATTATTTATTTTTTTAACCTGGCGAGTTAATTGTCATGTGGCAATCTCTTCCAACCAACCAGAAAGATGTTTTTATAGGCCCTAAGTGTTAACCAGACTGGAATCCTATTTTTTAAAATCTGGGTTCCAGCGGGGATCGAACCCGCAACCTCCGTATTTTCATGTATTTATTAAAAAAATCCCCTATTATGGCTCTTATTTCAGTAAATTCATTAATTATATCATAATAATAAATATCCTTAGTTATATTCAATCAAAATTATGTTAATATTTTATTATTTATAGTTATGACATTAACGTTGTAGAGGTTTAAAAACATCATAATTTGTTTTATCAAACATTGTTTATTCCACTCTATATAAAGGTATAACCCTACCGGTTTCAAGGCTTTCACCCCATCATCAGGGGAGCACAAACAAGACTGAATTAGGTTCGAACTGGTACTAAGATACACGCTTCTAACGGTAAACATTCGGGTTGGGGACTGGGGGTTGAGGGAGACATGGGACGACCTCGGCGAGCAGCGGAAAGATTCTTGGTATATATTTGTTTTCCAGATGTTCACTTCGATGCACTGACTTAGAAATTTGTAGGGCCTCTAATACGAGTATGTCCAATTTATTTATGTTACTTCTGATATGTAAGAATTTGGCATTATCGATAGAAAATGTATGGTTTTCACGGTGACAATGATTAGCCATTTTAGAATAAATTAGAGGATTTGTTAAGGCGAATTACAATATGTTAATGGGGTAATGTTTTATCAAACACTGTTTATTCCACTTTATGTACCGGTATAACCCTACCGGTTTCAAGGTTTTCACCTTATCATCAGGGGAGCATAAACAAGACTCTGATGATTAGGTGAAAGCCTTGATACCGGTAGGATTATACAGGTACAAAAAGTGGAATAAACAGTGTTTGATAAAACAAATTACAATGTATTTTAACCTCAACAATATTAATGCCTTAACTATAAATAATATATGTTAATATTGGATAATTGTTCTTCAAAGCAGAGCACGGCAGTAAGATTAAAAATGTTACTTTTCCATTACAAGGCACTCTTCATCCTGGGTCCTGTACCTTTGTACCTGTTTCACCTGCCTAGTTACGGCATTGTAAACAAATTCTTACAATGAAGTAATGATTAAAACCAACCACTGAGTATATTTGATCCAAGTAAACAAGATAAATGACGCTCTATATCTGAGTACATATATTTGATCCACCTAGGCCATATATATCCGAGTGTTGTTATTTGTTTTATCAAACACTGTTTTCTTGTCTTGAGGCGGTAGGATTATACCGTTACACAAAGTCAAATGAACAATGTTTGATAAAACAAATTACAATGTCTTTAAACCTCCATAATGTTAATGCCTTAACTATAAATAATATATCTGTGTATATTTCATCCACCTAAACCAGATAAATGACACTCTATATCTGGGTATATTTGATCCACTTAGGCCATATCTCAGTATTTATCATCCACCTAAACAAGATAAATGACACTCTTTATCTAAGTATATTTGATCCACCTAGGCCATATACGAGTACATGTACATCTAAATGTGTTTCATCCACCTAAACAAGATAAATGACACTCTTTATCTAAGTATATTTGATCCCCCTAGGCCATATACGAGTACATGTATATCTAAGTGGGTTTCATCCACCTAAACAAGATAAATGAAACTTTTTATCTTAGTATATTTGATCCATGTAGGTCAACACATATCTGAATATGTTTGATCCACCTAAATGACACTGTACCTGCATATGTTTGATTTACCTAAACAAGATAAATGACACTCTTAGATAATTGTGGAAGCTTCCTGCGTCACTGAACCTGTTTTATGGAATAGTCTACTTAAATCACTTTAAAAACTGCAGTCTTTTCCCAGAATTTGTTGAGTTACTCATTGAATTGTTTAATGTTACTAATCTACACTGAACTCATAATCGTTAAATGATTGTCTAGAAGAAAGAAATAAGCACCAGTGGCCCTCTACGTTCATCGCCACTTCCGAGAAGTCATAAACACGAGAAACTGACAGACATAAGTAAAAATTGTCGGCATAGATGCAACGATTGCAGTCAGCCAAGGAAATTTGCATAACTCGGTGTCCATCAGCTCCACTGACCGTGCAATGCCGAGAGCTCAGCGTTCCCAAGGGTCTTTATGCACCAACTGTCTGCATATTCTGGATAGCGGGCTTATCGCAACATCAGAACACTCTGGTCTATTTGCATTCGATGCACATCTCTCAATAGAGCCGCTTCCTTGGATATTTCACCAAAAGCTATCGTTTTATTTGTTTATTTGAATAATTCACTGTGTAATGTATAATTTGGCGGATTTATCATAAAGCGCAATCTCTTCTAACTAATCAGAAATTTGTTGAAAAATATTTTCCACTATTGGGTCGATAGATTTACTTTAGAGCTTAATATTAAAAATATGAAAAAAAAACATAATTGTTGGATAAGCCGAAGATAGGACTTGTTTGACGATAATTAAAATTAAACAAATATATTATTTATAGTTAAGGCATTAACATTGTCTAGGTTTAGATATTGTAATTTGTTTTTATTAAACAGTGTTTATTCCACTTTATGTAACAGTATAACCCTACCGGTTTCAAGGCTTTCACCTCATCATCAGGGGCGCACAAACAAGACTGAATTCTGTTCGAACTGGTACCGAGATACACGCTTGGAATTAACAGTGTTTTGATAAAACAAATTACAAAAATCAAACAAATATATTTATGGCTACTAGTTACGATGAAACTATGAGACTTGAAATGCGCTATGTCACTAATGGGAAATGTAATCATGTCAGTTTTACCATTATTGGTGACAAGTTTATTAAAAATGTATCAAACGTATCAACTTTAACTTTTAAGCCCTGTAAGATTATTTAAGAATAAATTACTTGTTTATTCTACTATCTATGTTAATCTCCGCTACCGAGACTCTTCAGGCAGAATGATTTGAAGATAACCTCAAGATAGGAGATAGAAACACGTGTAGCGGGGTTATTCTAATTAGTGGAATAAAAAAGTAATTTATTTGTAAATATTCTATTTGAAAACTTTAAAGGTAATTGTAAAGCGCCGGGCTGTAAAAGTTATACGAGTTTAAGGTAAAACTGGTGCAGGGAAAATCCATTATGATCAACATCCTTTTACTCAACGGTTGAGTGAAAAAGTATTTAACCACTTTTCTCTCATGCCATTCTTCCTTATCTTTTAATCACCATCTAACACTTCTCTATCAAGGCGTACTGACGGCATATTCTTCACATCTCTCCTTATCTTCAGCAGAGTGTTGCTAGTAAGCCTGGATGGCATCTGCAAACCCGCTGCATCTAGCGGTCACCTGTCCAATCGCATCTCTCTTATCCAGACAATCTGCCAGGGTAATTACCATTTCATGCTAAAGTTTATATCGACAGGGGAGAATTAGCAATTTACCACCAGGATATTTTACACTCAGTTACACTTCCGTCTGTGTTTATTCTTTACTGTTGTCTAAATGGGGTGAGTAATGAAAGTTTAGAGCCAGTTGAAGAATTCTGCTATTTAGTTGTAGTATTTTCTCAGATGATGGAAGACGTTAAGAGGGATATTGTAGTAATAGGAAACAAAGTCAATAAAACACTAAAATATATATTCTCAACCGGAGAGTATCAAAATCTGCCAAGCCACGTCTACATCTGTATTTTAGTACCGACTTTGATGTATCTTCTTCTTAAACTTTCTGTAGACTCTCAAGAGTCTGTTACTACAGGATTGTCCTGTGATGCTGAGCTCCAGCTATCTTTCCATCGTTTCGGGGGTCTCCCTGGTGGACGCCGTCCATCCGGCACCCCATGCAGAGCTATGTATGGAATTCTTGTGGAATTCATTCTCTGTACATGTTGGTACCAGTATCGTCGACGCTGTCGTCCCCATCTGACCACATCTTGGACCTCACAGACCTCTCGGATTGTGGTGTTCCTTACACGATCACGCAAAGTCTTCCCAGCATGAAGATAAAGAAAGATTAACAAAACAAATGTTCAGTGCAAATGTTAGTTGAAGACGTGGTAGACGAAGACCAAGGAAAAATATGATTGGATCAAGTATTTCATATTTTGGAAGAAGGAATTGTAAAAGGTCAGAGAAATCGTAGGAGCTGTATAAGAAGGTGTAGAAAAACGTGTGTCGTGAAAATAAAGTCGGGCGTTCTTTCCTTTCTGACTACCCAGAAAGGGAGATTGCAGGATGGTATGCGTGTATTTCACAATTCTCATATCTTCGCGAATAATTATAGTTTCTTTCAGAACATGAAAGTTATCTTCGACCAGGCGATACAAGATTCCTTTACATTTCAACACAACTTACCACATTTAATACATCTTTACTCGTATTTTTGTGGCGTTATGGCACAAGTTGATGTGTCCGTTTTACCTTAATTTACAGGAGAAGAAATATTAACTTTGATAAGCTGTTAAAATCAGTACAAATAAGCATTTTTTAAGTTTTTCCGAACAATATATAATATATTTTGTTTGGATAGTGACTGACACACCAAGTTTTGCCACAACATGCTGAGAAGTATTTTCTATAAATTGGGGGAATAAACACAAAATGACAAAAAACGGACATATCAACTTCTGCCACAGATTTGTGGTTCACTCGACGCAATTGTGGAATGAACTTTTAAGATTTATCATATGTGCATTTTCCTAATTAACGTTTCAAAGATAATTGGAAAAATATTACATCAATCAAAATATCATTTCATCCTAATTTTCCTTCCTTTTTCTTGAACGATTTCATAAAATCGAATTCTACAATAATTGATGAGGAAAGTCTTTTTTTTTTATTTTGCTTTAATTCAAATTAATATACGTTACATATACGAGTATATGAGTATATATTGTTTGTAAATGTTGCCATTAATTAAATCAGTTTAATCTATCAAAAATGAGCTGTTTGGCTGGAAGTAATTGCTGTATAGCAATAAGTCCATCTTGTGTAATTATGTACGTAAAATAGTGAAAATAAATAAAAATATACAAAGATAAAGAAATGAAACAAAAGCATTATTAGGATGAAAGGATATTCTGAAAAATGTATTATTTTTTTCTTTAACGCTAACTTATTTATTTAATCCATCCATCTCCTTGTATACCTTCTTCTTACAAGCCTTCCCTCAATTATCCCTGTGATCACCACTTTATCCATCAGTCTTTCTAGCAACATGCTTAAAGTAGTACGTTAAGATTCCTTTCCTACATAGTGTCGAAATTCTTGCGTTAATCTCTTAATTACTTAAATTAAACATTATTCAGCACATACGACAATTTTACTACATGCAGCCTAAAAAATGTATTATTTTTTCTTTAACGATAACTTATTTATTTGATCCGTCCATCTTCTTGTAAACCTCCTTCTTACAAGCCTTCCCTCAACTATCCCTGTGATCACCAGCTTCTCCATCAGTCTTTCTAGAAACATGCCTAGAGTACGTTAGGATTCCTTTCATGCGTATTGTCGAAAGTCTTGTGTTAATCTCCAATTCTTGTATGATAGAGAGGTTTTTACCCTGGACGGATATGGTCAGCAATACAAGGGTTCTTCTAAAAGCCAAAGTTGATAGAGAGTTTCTGACTAATATTAAAATCCGAAAGGTGTCCTACTTGGGTCATGTACTTAGAGGAGCAAAGTACTAATTACTGCACCTGATCATCCAAGGCAAAATATAAGGCCGAAGAGGTGTTGGCAGGAGGCAAATCTCCTGGTTCCGCAATAAACGTGATTTGAATGGCATAAGGGGCGCTGGAGATTTTTTTCGGACTGCCAAGGAAAAAGATGTCTACTGTCAAGTGATATTGAACGTTGGGGGGACCTAACATGACACTGGGAAGAAGAAGAAGAGACGTTGTTGCACCTTACGGTCCATGGGCATCCACCTCCAACATCATATTTCGAAGGCTTCAATTATGTTTGTTTATTTCTTTATAATATAGTATTTATTTCTATTAATATAGAATCCCGCTCTGTAGTATTCATGTAGTACAAGTCCCCCGACACTCCCACCCACCCCCCTCCTGCCCCACCACTCTCCGTCTCCTCCCCCACCCATTCCTGACCTACCCGACAGACTGTATGTCTAAGTGCACTTCCTCCTTGATCGGTTCTATGCACTTTCCAGAAGTGCGCAACATTTTTGCATAGATCTTATCTATTAAAATTAAAATAAAAAATCTTTATTATTTTGTCACGCAAGTCAAAATCGTTTGAATAAATTTTACAAAGATATTTTGTTTTATTAATTAATTCATTTATTTGATTTCACATTTGATACAGGTTGAACCCAATTACACCAAATAACAAAAAGAAATATTAAATTACTATGTCTTGATACTCGTATAACATAATAACAACATAATACTTCTTTATGAAGTGACTTGGTTATACCTACAAAGTTTACTAAGAGGTTAAATCTTTAGTTTATCCACTGAGATATGGAAGATATCGATATCAGGAAATTCATTCAACAAAGTCATTCCGTTTATGAGTGATGGAACTTATAAGAGCTCAGTTCGCGAATACGGCAAAATCTTAATTCACGATGGCTTAAATAATTAATTATCTGGTACATTAATCAAAAGTCTGTGAATCAACAAAGGGTTTACTATTTTTCCCATTAACATTTCATTTCTGTTATAACTCGTATATAAACAGGTACGTACATTTAAGGAGTAATATCCAATCAACCCCTATTGCAAAAATGTGGGATACCGCCATGGCTAAAATCTCTTTGCAATAAAATCTCTTTTAAACTCGCTCAACTATCAGAGAGAGGTTGATTCTTCTCAGGTTTCAAATGATTGAGCCGCAATCTAATTTTCTACGAACCAGTGAATTATAAAGTAACTCCTGCACCAATTTACTAAGGTCGCAGATGCTACTGAGTTGCAGTCGCTTCACTCTGACAACTGTCGCGCTTTAGTCGCAGCACACTGGATCGAAATTGATCCTCTTATAGGTATAGACAGAAAAAAAAAACTAAACCTGTTTATACTGACAAAGCGTATTATCTTAAATTAAAGATCTGGGTGTATTGTTCCACAGCAATCTCGCATTTGGTCCTCACATAGAAATTATTTGCAACTCGCCTTATAAAACTCTAGGATTTGTGATGAGAATCTCCAAGTCGTTTGAAAACCAAATGGTGCTCAAAACATTGTTTAATTCATTGATCCGTAGTAAACTAGAAAGCAATGCTTGCATTTGGAGCCCGGTGGGACCTCAGAACTCACTCATGGTGGAGAAAGTACAAAAAAAATATCTACGATATCTCTATATGAGGGAGTTTGGTGTATATCCATGTCTTTATCCTACTCAGTTTCTGCTGGGCATGCTCGGGTATAACTCTTTGAGCTTAAGAAGAGATCTGTGTCTCCTGGTATACGTTGTCAAACTTTTTCGAGGAGTTGTGAGCTGTCCAGCATTACTACAAAGATTAGCGTTAAATGTTCCTAACAATTACATTAGACTGCGCTGGCAAGAACTGTTCTCAATAACATACGCAAGAACGGATCTTCCAGTCGCTATGCCTGTTGGAAGGGCCTTAACTCTTTTGAACGGGACTGCTTCGGATATTGATATATTTCATATCACATTACCAAAAGCAAAAGGATTTTTTTCTTAGATTGGGCGCTTTAGAAAGCACTCATCAACGTACTAAAGTGACTTTGAATATATGTGTATGTTTGTGTGTATGTTAGATATGTATGTTATGCATGTACATTATTTTTTATTTTATATAATTTTTTTTTATTCTATATAATTTTTCTTTATTTTTAATGTTAACAATAAGTAATTGGGCTGAGCCTGTTTTGAGAAAATAAATAAAATTTAAACATAATAATAACAGTTTCATAAGCCTTCTCAGAAATTTGAGAGAATGTTTTTACATACTTAACAAAACAGTGATAGAATATATAATAAAATATTTACTTATTTATTTTATTTTACTTTATTTAGGAACTTAACAGATAAATGTAAGTGACTGTAACGGAATCCAAATTAATGGTGATAGGAAAGTACGAAAGGAAAAGGTAATGCGAGATATGGGTGAACACTGAGAGATTGGAGAAAGTTGAAGAATACCCTGCCGCGTTTCAAATATATTATGCCCTTTGATCAGTCTTTCATCATTCATTATGTCCTTATCCAAATCATCTTAATGCTCTTTTCATCTCAGTAAAGATATTCAATTTAACATTTCATAATAGTTCGACTTTAATTTAACTTAAACAAAACATGCGTTTTACATCTGCAAGTTATTACACTCGGTAGCCTGGGGATCACTGACATAAACAGTAAGCTGGAAGAGCAACGGCTGAGATGGTACGGGCACATAAGACGGAGACCACCAGACCATACTGTAAATCAGGCAACGTCTGTGGATCTTCCTCGGCAGCCGTCCAGAGGAAGATCCACAGAACTCCTGGATAACTCAATGCTCCAAAATCCTGCAGAGAAACGGCCTAGATGAAAGCGACACCCAGAACCGAAGAACATACAGCCTGAGAACGAGAAGAGCCGACCCCAACAGCCTACCTAGGCAATGAGTTAGGATAGTGCCAGGGAGAAGATGTGCAAGTTATTACACTTCAGCAAATATACACTCTTGATAGATCAAACACAAAGTTCCGACAGCAAGGAAATCAATTTTTCATGAAAATCGGCTGGTTACTACTATTTTTTTAATAACGATATAAGCATTTCTAGTTTGCAGCGTATAATCTACAGAAAACGTAAATTTTGATGTAAAACGGTCTACTAATAAAAGTAGTCCGGAATTGAATCGTATCCGGGACACCCTGTTGCTTAGTGGGAATGCTAACTAACCTTTAGACGACAGTCGACAGCTTTCATATAATACATTGTAATGCCACAAACTTTCTTTATTTCTTATTTGTCCACAACTTTAAACTTACTGCAAGGTATTAATTTAACAGCATTAATATTACTTTATTGCGCTTAACAAAATATTTAGAATGCCTTTTTAAGTCTAAAAAAAACCAATCCTGTACGGAAAATATAAACCGCGTTTTAATTCACATGATAGTGTAAGAATGTTTCTTTTTTTCGGAAACGCGTTTTCGATCCCTTGTGCGGCGTTTCGTGCACGCGTCGCACCTCTTTTTCCGGTCCGGACCCTTTTCTCGGAATCCTCACGCTGCCCCAAGAACAACGCATCACTCTGCCTTGTGCATGGGGTACTGAACATTAGGGGTAATACAGAAATTGCAAAAAAGTACATTTTAAGGATAATTATGATAACTTAAATTAAACATTATTCAGCACATACGAGAATTTTGATCTGAATATTACTACATGCAGCCTTTACCTTGCTACCACATAGTTCTCAGGCCTTAACCAAATGAAAAAAAACTAACCATCAAGGTGACAAACCGTGTTATTCCTTATTCTCCGTCCTTTTCTTCTTTCTCATCTCCCTTCTTATTTCCCAACTTACTTCTCCTTTCCTGTCTCCCTTCCCCTTTTCCTGTTTCCCCTTTACCATTATCCATTTTCGTTCTCATTTCCCATTCTTCCTCTTTATAATACGAGTAATACTCCTCTTTCCCATCTTTCTTCCCCTTTTACGTACCTCTTTTCATTTTTCATCTTCATTCCCCTTTATCACTTCATTTCTCTTCTTCCTTCCCTTCCTCATCTGTCTTCGTTTTCTCAGTTATTGGTGACAGTGAAAAACGTTTGGTTATGTTTTTTTCTTAAATATATTCCTAAAAGGCATATGGAAAGTCAAATGTAAAATATATATTATTTAAACTTTTGTGTTATAATACTGGTAAATGTTGTCTGGATGATTGAAAGTCTTATGGCAATTAACCCACCGACTATACATTGTACAATGAAGTGTCCTGAAGGAATAAATAAATAAAGTTTCTTGAGATGACTCCTTTAAAAAAATACTCTCCAGTCTCCTAAAATTACTTTGATCATTAAAATAAAATAGTTTATATTGGCTTTCCCAGATTACCGCTCTTTTTATATGTCGTGTTTTACTGCCCTTATAGTAAAACTCTGAAACAATTTGTCAACATGTGTTAAGTCTCGCTGCATCATTAACATGTTCAAAAAGCTATTGAAAAAACTCTTAATTTCAAATCAGTAATATTACTTGTTTTATTTTCGATCTTCCTTTTCCCTCCAACATCCCTTCCTAGTTATTATATCACACTTTTCCCTCCAACATCCCTTCCTAGTTATTATATCACACTGTTCCCTCCAACGTCCCTTCCTAGTTATTATATCACACTTTTCCCTCCAACGTCCCTTCCTAGTTATTATATTATACTTTTCCCTCCAACATCCCTTCCTAGTTATTATATCACACTTTTCCCTCCAACGTCCCTTCATAGTTATTAAATCACACTTTTCCTCCCTCATCCCTTCCTATTTATTATATCACACTTTTCCCTCCAACATCCCTTCCTAGTTATATCACATTTCTCCCTTCACCATCCCTTCCTAGTTATTATATCACACTTTTATAGTCGTTGTTTATAATGTTCGTGAATTTCGTATAACTTTTACAAACATATAACTTTATTTTTTAACCATATCATTTTTGGTTTAGTGGGCTGGAAGATATTGCCCCCTGGCGATAGTTTAACAATGAAGTTTTAAATAAACATATTTTGTAAATATATAAACAGTACATACGTACAAACCATCACGCCATCTCCTTCTCGGGGTAGGCAGAGAGGACAGATCGTCAGACATTCTTATCTCGATACACACCCTTCGTCTCTTCCACGTCCATACACCTTCTCATACAATTTCTACGATTTCTCTGACTTTCTACATTTTCTTCTTTCAGAATATCACTTATAACAATTATTTTCAATAACCAATCACATTAAACATAGTCATTCACTTCTATTACCTAGAAGAAAAAATCGTTTTTATATTCATTAGAAATCTAAAAGATGTTGTAATCCTCTATTTAATCTGGATGGATATTTGTATGTGGTAATCGGTCGTGACCGATTTTTACCATCAGACTACAAAGGCCAAGATTTCTCGTAAATTCGTCTCAAAATCCAATCTGTTACTTTTATATAGTTTAGGACTCCTGTCGCTCTGTCTGTGCGCTCCAAGCAATGGTGAGCAAATATATTGAAAGAAGTACAAATACAGACCGAATGCACACAAATGCATCGAGTGCATTCAAGTCAGGGGTGTGGAACATTGTAAATAAGACGTGAGATTATTTAACTCATGTTAAATACTCGCAAGACATATTGTAGAAATAATAGATCAGAGATAATCAGTTTTTTTTATTACGCTTTCGTTACAATTTATTATGTACATTTTGTAACGTTCATTTATTTATTTCAACTGTCAAATGACCTTTTTGATACAAATATTGAAAAACAACAACATATATGATTTTACATTGTTATGTAAGCTGTGTTATACAATAAGAAAAAAAACAGTTCATCTTTAACAACACAACAAAACTAATCCATTCAATTCAAATGACTATCCATTCTCACGAAATCCATGAACACATACGTGAGCACATTCCCACAAACCCTACAAAGACGGACAATCACCCGAAAATTCCATTTCATATAAAGTGAGACATCGTCAATCAAAGGAAAAATAAGGAATGGTGGGGAGGAAAGGAATAAAAATTAGGAATGATATACGTTATATTACTGACTAGAAATTAAGGGTTTTTCCAGTCGCTTTTTAAAGCATGCCGAGGGGGGAGAGTCGAACAAAGTCTCACTGCATGGATACTAAAGGACGACGTAAAATATGTTCACTCATATATATATATATTTTTTTTTTTTTTATCCACTTTGCACGGATTTCTCCTGTTACACAAAGAGGGTTTGCTTCTAGCGTTAGCTTATTCGTCAGGAATAATATCAGCCAGGATTCTTCTCATACTGCTAGACGGTACCGAGAATATATCAACCGTGTCATTCAGTTGGTTCAATATCTCTTTACCACGGGTGACTGAGTTTTTGGCCATGATATTCGTCCTGTAAGTTGGTATGTAGAACAGAGGGTGATTCCTTGCACGGATATATTTATTGGGTACATATAAACTTAGTGCTTCTAGAATCGCGGGACAGAACCTTTATTAGGAATATCGCAATGGATTCTTGCCTTCTTGTTTCGAGGCTTCTATAGTTACACACCGTGAGAAGTTCGGCATGGTGAGCATATTTTGGGTAATCGCCCTTTGTTCTGTACCATAGATATCTGAGGATTTTTTTTTGTATTTGTTCTATATTGTTTTTGTATTTGAGCTGGTGAGGAGCCCAAACCGTAGATGCATATTCTAATTTGGTTCTAATTAGATAATTATATAAGTTTCGGAGGATATCGGTGCTGTTAAATTCTCTTGATATTCTCATTACAAAACCGAGTAGTTTGTAACAGTCCGATATCAAACGTGAGGCATGGTTAACGAACGTGAGTCCGACATCGAAGGTTACGCCCAAATCCTTGAATTCAGAAACTCTGTTTAGTGCCACTCCCTGTATAGTATACTGATGGTGGATTGGTGAAAACGATCGACTATAAGATACACAGACACAAAATTTACTTTTCCTTTCACAGTTTTCTATCACTTTGATTGAAAATCACAAGCAATTTCTTAGTAACCATATTTCAACGATTACGTGCATAAATAATCCAACCCACAAAACAAGTTTTTTTTGGTTTAATTTAAATATGAAGAAGACAATGAATAAAATAATAAAATAAACAAATTACTTTTTAATAAATCATTCCGTATTTATAATTTAATATATTCTGACTTTGTTTTTTGACACCTCCACAAAAAAAAATTGCCGTGCCCTTAAATTGAAAAAATATATATAATTCATTACTCAACTCTCTTAAATTCCAAAAAAAACATAAGACTAGAATAAAAATGAAGGTACAAGAACGGAAAAAAATTATTTGGCACTTACAATAACACGACTTTTATGACCTAGTTGATTGAACGTTTATCTTCCATCTCAGAGGTTACGAATTTGATTCATTTTTATAAAAAGATTTTTTTAAAGGGTTTCAGTCTAGTTCTCTTTATGATGTTTTTAAAATACTTTTTTGTTTGGTTGCAAGATAATTGTCACGTAACAATAAACTTGTTATATTGAATTTATACAACTAAAGTGTAATAATAACACAAGAAATGAAAAAAAAATGAATGCGTACTGTTTTGATGTATTTTATTTCTTATTAATTATGTTAACTATGAAATTTAAAGTTAGCTTGTATTCTACGAGTATATCTTGGAATTTGAGCAGTTAATAGTATGTAGTATGTATGAATTATCATAAAACTTTAAAAATAAGATTCTAAATCAAAATTTGAGCAATCAATAATATGTAGTATACATAAATTCTCATAAAACTTTAAAAATAACATTCTTAATCAAATTTTGAGCAGTCAATAATATGTAGTATGTAAGAATTTTCATAAAACTTTAAGAATAACATTCTAAATCAAAATTTGAGCAGTCAATAATATGTAGTATGTATGAATTCTCATAAAACTTTAAAAATAACATCCTAAATCAGAATTTGAGCAGTCAATAATATGTAGTATACATGAATTCTCATAAAACTTTAAAAATAACATTCTAAATCAAATTTTGAGCAGTCAATAATATGTAGTATGTAAGAATTTTCATAAAACTTTAAGAATAACATTCTAAATCAAAATTTGAGCAGTCAATAATATGTAGTATGTATGAATTATCATAAAACTTTAAAAATAACATTCTAAATCAAAATTTGAGCAATCAATAATATGTAGTATACATGAATTCTCATAAAACTTTAAAAATAACATTCTAAATCAAATTTTGAGCAGTCAATAATATGTAGTATGTAAGAATTTTCATAAAACTTTAAGAATAACATTCTAAATCAAAATTTGAGCAGTCAATAATATGTAGTATGTATGAATTCTCATAAAACTTTAAAAATAACATCCTAAATCAGAATTTGAGCAGTCAATAATATGTAGTATACATGAATTCTCATAAAACTTTAAGAATAACATTCTAAATCAAAATTTGAGCAGTCAGTAATATGTAGTATGTATGAATTCTCATAAAACTTTAAAAATAACATCCTAAATTAGAATTTGAGCAGTCAATAATATGTAGTATGTATGAATTCTCATAAAACTTTAAAAATAACATTCTAAATCAAAATTTGAGCAGTCAATGGGCACCCCATCGTATGTCATGGGAATGAGCCGAATAAGTATATTACCTTTGGTCAAAAGAAACTCGATAGATGGTAAAAATTCGACTAGTTGCCGTGTGTGTCTGCTGAGGGTGCATTTTCTTTTTTTCTTGATGCTGGTGTTCTTCTTGATGAATGGGTTTAATGTGTTAGTTAACTATGTTAAGGACCCCATAGTCCATGAAAAAATGCGCTGTGAGATACCGAACAGGAAGTTTATGAATTCGTTTTGTGATTCATTTTTAAGAAACCTAAAGTACATAAGAGCTTCTGTATTAAGGTGCAACTTGCTCAAACCAATATACCGTAGGAAAGTGCCCACTGACATAAACGGAAATATGCACATTAAGGAACATTTTTACTGAGCTCATTTCGAATTATACATAAAATATACCTAAGTATTTTATGTTTCTGCTCGAAGCGTTAATATGGACATCTCAGTGAAGAAACTGACCAACAAAAACTCCAAGATACTTTATACCATCAACCCTTTACGAAGCAATAAAACTTCAGCCAGCCGAAGGTGAACAAGTGTGCGGTTTTAGATATTTACATATATTTATATTGTAATTTATTTTTATCAAACACTGTTTATTCCACTTTTTTATGACGGTATAACCCTACCGGTTTCAAGGCTTTCACCTCATCTTCAGGGGAGCACAAACAAGAAGATGAGGTGAAAGCCTTGAAACCGGTAGGATTATACCGTCATAAAAAAGTGGAATAAACAGTGTTTGATAAAAATAAATTACAATGTCTTTAAACCTCCACAATGTTAATGCCTTAACTATAAACAACATATATTTATAGGTGCTCGAGTTCTTGTAGAAATGCTAAATATGATGTCCTTTATTTTTTTACGAATTCAGAGTCAATAAATTTGAGTCCATCCATTTCATATATGGCATTATTGAACGATTGTAATAATAAGCCTTTCTATATTTACTGAAGGTGTCAATAATAGTGGTCCTGAAAAGGGCTGTCTTAACTTACAGTTCTTTGGCATTGGTTCTGATATTTCGGGGTTGAAATAGTTCGCCATATTGATTTTTTACGTTTCCAAGATTCGCTCGACTAGTTTTATTTTGATTTCTTGTACAGCTTCTATTACTAAGTTTACATGATTTTTTTTCATGTCTATTCCATATTGATTTTTTTAAACAGTTTACATGGATACCTCTTCATTGTACTACAATGAAGAGGTGTGCCATATAACATGTAACCTTGATGATTGTCCTAACACCGAAACTCCATGATTTGGGCAGAACCTGCTTGATTCGAATTATAAGGCGACCTCTATTGCCTCCTACTGGAAACACGTGGCGATTAGCATTCAATCTGTGGCGTTATAGCAGAAGTTGATATGTCCGTTTTTTGTCATTTTGTGTTTACTCTCCTAATTTATAGAAAATATTTCTCATCATGTTGTGGCAAAACTTGGTGTGTCAGTCATTATCCAAACAAAAGATATATCGTTTGAAAAAACTTAAAAAATGCTTATTTGTACTGATTTTAACAGCTTATCAAAGTTAATATTTCTTCTCCTGTAAACTAAGGTAAAACGGACATATCAACTTCTGCCATAACGCCACAGAAATAATGTTCCTAACAATTACACTAAACTGCCCCGACATGAACTGTTTTAAATCATATACGCAAGAACGGATCGGATCTCTCAGCCGCTATGTCTGTTGGAAAGACCTTAAATATTTTGAACGATTCTGCTTTTTATATAAATATATTTCATATCACACTTTCATTAATTAAAGAAAATTTTCCTCGAAGACTGGGGACGTTAGAAAGCACTCACCAACTTTTTTTTATTAAACAAAGTAAATTATTGTACAAACATTTGTCAAGGCTATGCCTATATACAAATTTATTACTTAACTAATCTTAATTATATGTTATAATTTATGAACTTACTTAATCTTATTTTCCTACATATCATTTTATTTTATTTATTCAATCTTAATATATGCGATCTTAGAAATAATTAACACCTACATACTACTGTACTTATAACTAGATAACAATTCTAACACTAATTATTTAGCAAAAACAAGTCGACTCGTTCAGGCTACTTGTATTCCATCACATTCACCAACTTGTTTAAGTAACTTCAAAAACTTTTTTTTTTAATTAATAAACTTTTTTCGTAATTTAAAACTTCAATGTTATCGGACTAAGCCTGTATTGCGAATTACAACAAATAAATGCTTTAAATACGGAAATGAATGAATGATTATGGCAAAAGATAATTTCAGCGTTTTTTTTTTATTTTTCAACAACTCTCAAATAAAAAACGTAAAAATGTTTTTTTAATTATAAATATGTACATACGTATCACATTTCAGAATGAAATGTGAAAATTATATTTATCACTGGAATTTGTATTAAATTTATCATTGAGAAAAAATAACTGGACCGGAAAAAATATATCGCAAACAAGTATTATTTATTTTTGATTAACATTTTTAAAATTAATTACCAGTTTCAAAGAATAATTAACATGACCCTTTATTTATTTGAACGTTTGTTATTCGACTTTTGTGTATTTTTTTAAATGTCATTTTTTTAATATCGAATAAATTTAAATCGTCTCCCACCTTTCATTATTCTTGGTGAAAATATGAATGAACCATTTCGTAATATATTTTTTTTTATTTCATGGGAAATATATTTTTTTTAAATTGCTTTTTAATATTTCATTCCTTTAAAAACATATTTGCTTAAAACATTAACTCTTTCCCCGCGGGGAGCACAAACGCCTGTGATCTGACGACAATCCAAGTTTCAAATCACAAATACTTAAAAAAAATGACACAAAACCGGAATAAAAATTAAACTAAAATTTAAAATAATCTTTATTCTAGCGACATCTCTGAAAACCTTGTCAAATAATATATTAGTTTATGAGATATTGTTGAATAAACAGAGCGCCGAATTTTTTTGGTTTCTCAATATTTCCAGCATTAACGACCTGTCGCGCGGATCGAGTCCTGCGATGAGTCTCTCTTACGTAAATAAACATTACTAAGTCTCTCTTACGTAAATAAACATTACTAGTGCTATATGCATTTGATTGGGTGAGTGTCATGAAGCATTGATTTGATCGTAGCATTCCGTCATTAAGAGTAATGACTATTATTTACTATCAGAAAATTACTTAAGTGTCATGTTTACTTGGTGTTGTAATCAAATATCAGTGGTTCTAAACAAAATATGTGTTTAAACTTAGAAATTAAAAAACGCTGAAATCGTGCCGCGCACAGGATTCGTGGAATTTGATTTTTAACGCGGTGAACAGGTTAAAATAGCAAATCAAACTTGGATAGGTTTTGAGCTCAATTATGATTTGTACTTATTTGACGGTACTTTGTAAAAGTGTGCCTTCACATGTAGTGCTATTATAAGAGCGTTTATCTATAAGGTGCCTTATCAGCAACGGCGTTGCCCGCTTGTTCATCAATTTCGAGAATGCATTCGATAGCCCATAGAAACCCGATCAATATCCTTGCTATTATTAAAGCTCTGCACAAAATCGGCAAATGTCACATCAAAATTTACAATTTTACTATTCAATGGTTTAATGTATTATAACTACCAAAGTGTAACAAGATTGCGTTCTCGCACCTTTCTTATTCGTGATGCTAAATAATTTCAAAATAAATTTTGTTCCCCTCAAAAGAACTGTCAACATCTACATCCTGAAATACTTGTAGGAATACCTACCTAAATAAATAAATAAATAAATAATTGTCAAAATGAATAAGTGAATTGTTAAACACAATTAAATTTAATTAATTATTGTCAGATAGTAAACATACAGGGGCAATGACCGATGAAGAATTCAATGATTGTCACACACTATGAACAACAACAATATTTACTATTTACAACGTCTGCGAATTGGCTAGCCATCTCCAAATATAAATAATTAACCTACCGCCAGTTCATGCGCTAGAGCAAGGCAGATATGTATCGCGAATGTATTCACTCATTGGTATAAATTACTCGGACGCCGAGAAATAAACATATTATTATTGTCATTCATTCAACTGTCAAGACTTATTATTTATCACCCGCTGTCACTTTCGCTTTTTTATATCCGCATTCCTGATTTATATTCATTGAATACAAATCAAGATCATCATGACTTATCAAGATAAGCAATCCGCTATATTGATGACTCTGAACGAGAAGTAACGCAGAATCAACTAAAACGAAGAGCGATGGCGATATCAAAATCATCAGCCAATCAAAGACACACGCTACATTGATAACGACCATCGTTACATACTCAAAAAAACAACAGCCTCTTTGAAGGATCTATACAAAACCTTCAGATAGTTCTTGACAGAATACACAAAAGCTTTCTGCATGCCAGCATGAAATCTTCTTCTACCCAGTGTCATGTCAGGTCCTCCCAACGTTGAATATCACTTGAGAGTAGGCATCTTTGTCCCCGGCAACCCGAAAAAGATCTCCAACGCCCCTTATGCCAATCCAATCACATATATTGCGGAGCCAGGAGATTTGGCTCCTGCCAACACCTCTTCGGCCTTCTATTTTGCCTTGGATGATCAGGTGCAGTAATTTGTACTTTGCTCCTCTAAGTACATGACCCAATTAGGACACCTTTCGGATTTTAATATTAGTCAGCAACTCTCTATCAACTTTGGCTCTTTGAAGAACTCTTGTGTTGCTGACCATATCCGTCCAGGGTATCCGTAGCATTCTCCGGTGCATCCATATTTCGAATGCTTCCAGTCGGTTCATGCTACTTACTTACTTACTCGAAAATCAATGTTGTTAAATCCAATGCACCGTAAAATTAATTTAGTCAAGATCACAGTATACGGATAAAAATTGAAGGAAACAGGGGAAATAGTGGATAACTTCGTATACCTGGATGAATACTTAACAGAAGACTTAGAATCCCAAAAGCAACCAACTTTGTAGTTCGATATGGCTTATACTATATTTGAAACCCATCATTCTCGATTGTTTATCGAGTAAAATGTCACGTCTAAATGTCGTCTAGTTAACGCATATATCATTCCAATTCATGTCCCACAGCTCACGTGTATGGATGTGAATCTGGACAATTGTTGAAGACTCAGACAAAGATTGCTGAGCTTCGAAAACGAATTACTACTCCGGATTCTGGACATCCTGAATATATGGGAGAAAATCCAGCAGCTTGATATCTTACAAGTGGTCCAGAAAAGGCACATCAGTAGACTTGGTCACATTCTAAGTGTACAACTAAAATCTCCATTGCCCAGTTATCTGTTTGTTGAACCTTTTGGCTTCCGCCCCCCTAGTAGACCACTGAGGACTGGCTATTGACAGTATTCGGCGATGCTATTAGACTATTAATTTAACGAAACGACTAATTAATTACCATTGCCATAAACTATTGATTTGGCATGGATGAAACATGTCAGCAGATCTTAGTTGAAACAGTCAACAAAGATCTTCAAGCAAGCCCAACAATACAGAAGTAGGCCACTTGGCAATCGTGGCAGAGGCTTTTAGATTACGTACATCAGGATCTAAGGAGGCTTCAAAAGGGGGAACACTTAAAAGAGTCAGCGAGTGACCGATCGACTTGGTGAAAAATCATCCGAGAAACTAAAGCTCCACATAAGCTGTATGGCTATCTGAGGGAGAAGGTAGATTATTAGAAGTCGGATTTACTTGGATAGAAATAAGGCTACTTACAGCTGACCAGGCTAGAAGAATTAATCAATTGCTTCCTCGTACTCTACGTCTTAGGTAACACATCGATCAATAAGTTACGAAGCTAACAAACAGATAGCGCCTCTAATAACAAATCCATACCATTATCAGTTAGTACAAACCTTTAGAAGTTACGTGTCAAACTTTCATGACATTCCAACATTGAGTTACAGTGGTTTTAGTGACGCTACTTTTACTAATTTCAAAACAATGGAAAAAAACGAATTTCATGTGTTGATAAAACATTGCTTTTTAATGGGAAAAAATACCGTTTAAACTCAGCGATGGCTTGAAAAGTGTTATCCAGGCTCTGCTCCGTCGAAAATAATCATTTGTCGGTTGTATGCTGATTTTATATGCAATAAAGATATGATATTTATTTAATCACATTTGTAACAAGAACTGAATTAAAAGGTAGTTTTTTAATATAAAAATACACACTTCTCGTTCAAGAGTTGTACTTCCCCGAGAATTCACTTCGGGATTGGATTTCAGACCTTTAATTTAGCCAAATGAATTGATAAACTGGCGCTTAGTAGCTATGTAACATAAATCCGTGTAGTTCTCATAAGTGTTTTATAGTACTTACTTAATTTTGTATTATCACAATCAGGCAGAATTGAGTTGTAACTACGCTTCCTAGAGGAAATTTCGTCAGTTTTTTGTCTATACATATAGATTCGTTTACATTCTTGAAAATATCACATCAATGTGTCACTTTTCCGAGAATCGAGGAAAACATTTGAGTAAACCTTTGATTTGAATGGATTATTCATAATTTTTCCTTGTAACGGGTTAGCTTATAGTGTTCATTGAAAATCTCCGGGAGAATAACACGCTCCAGGATAATTGGACTTAGTTATGCATAAAGGACCCGACTTACATTTTACCTGTTCTAACATAATTGAGGAAAAATTCAGCTGCTTTTTGTGAACTTAAATATTTTTTTTAATTGAATTGAACAACTGATTCGTATTGCGTGACATTTTTGCGCGTGAAGGATTTTTGTATGTCTGAGAATTCAAGTAAACCAAAATAAAAGTTTTGAGAATAGTCTTTTATCTGTTGACTTTGGTGTTTTAGACAAAATCGCGGAACTTTTACTCCGCAAAAAATATACGATTATACTAATCCATTGAACCCCTGTGTAAATTAAAAAACCGATAATTTTAGACTTTTTTTAAGTTTCGGATTGAGTATTGTATCATAATGTATTGTAATTTATTTTTATTAAACACTGTTTATTCCACTTTTTTGTAACGGTATAACCCTACCGGTTTCAAGGCTTTCACGTCATCATCAGTGGAGCACAAACAAGACTACTATGGGTTATACCGTTACAAAAAAGTGGAATAAACAGTGTTTAATAAAAATAAATTACAATGTCTTTAAACCTCCACAACGTTAATGCCTTAACTATAAACAATATATCATAATGTAATTTTTATTTGCGAATATTATAGCAATCTCTGTTCTTTTCAATTGCGGACCATGCGGACGTCTGTTATTTGGATATATTGAGGAACAGCTGAACAAATTACGTCTTCAAAATATGTGTCTGTATTTTTAACCTGAGAAAGTACGACCACATCACTTCATACCAGAAGGATCTGAACTGATTAAACTTAAGAAAAAGACGCCATGTTTTCATAATTTATCAATTGTATAATAACTTGAACTATCCCGCCACCCCCTCTTTTTTCGCCGAAAATTTTCAGCGACTTTCCAATTATGCACTTGCGCTACGCTCAAACAAATTGTTTAATGGCCTTCCCAGTTCATCGCTCTTCTTTTTTTACGTCGTCCTTTACCGTGCATGCATTGAGATTCTGAAACCAGTTACAAACCAATGTAAGACTCACTCCGTCCTTGGCGAGCTTTAAAAAGTGTCTGAAAAAACTCTTAATATCTCTTCAGTAATATAACGTGTTTCATTTCTGATTTTTCTTTCCTCTCAACCAACCCTTCCTTTTCCTTTGATTTATAATATCTCACATAACTTTTACATCTCGTATATTGTTTATAAACTTCATAAAGATTAATAATTATTTGAATATTTTTTTACGATCATGCAACTTCCTTTATTACTTTTATCTGATTGGTCGGAAGAGATTGCCGTCTGGCCATAAGCCCGCCATATTGTTCATATGATAAAGTGTTAAACAACCCTTATTATTGATCATTTCAAGGTGTTGTGTGTAATAATAATATTTTTTAACGCTTTTCCCATTTTGAAAACTCTCACCTTACCAAAATGTTTGTCTTGGTTATTGTGAAAACTCTCATCTTACCAAAATGTATGTCTTGACTATTGTGAAAACTCTCACCTTACCAAAATGTATGTTTTGACTATTGTGAAAACTCTCACCTCACCAAAATGTATATCTTGACTTTTGTGAAAATTCCACTCCATACAACAGCTACATAAAAACATAAATAATATGTAATATGGTCTAAAGGTAGAACCAAATGGACATATATACATACCATCACACCGTTTCCCTATCGGGGTAGGCACAGTTGAAAAAATTCCAGATATTCGTATCACACCACACATCTTACGACTCTTATTATACATCCATACAACTCGATTTCTCTCTGTCTTTTTAAATTGCATTTTTTCAAAATATCATACAATTGATCCAACCATACTTAACAAAGTCTTCCTCTACCCCACCTTCTATTCGCATTTGTACTATAGATTTATTTTTTGTATTTCTTCATTAATTCGTTCCACATGCCCTAATCATCTCAAAGTCCTCTTCTTCATCTTACTTAACACATCAGTTCATCACTAAACACTTCATTCTGTATTTTGTCATACATTGTCATCCCATGTATTCTTCGACAGCATTTATTCAACTCTTTTCTGAATTGTTCCCCATTCGCATTTTACTCCCATACATTAAAGTTAGTACAAATATATTGTTGTGGACTACCGTTTTGACAGATTTTGATACTGTTCAATTGAAGTATATATGTTTTAATGCCCCATTAACTTAATTTCTTATCGCAGAAGAGTAGAAATTTGAGGTCGATTTCTGCTCTATCTAATAAATTTATTCCTCTAAATTGATCCAATATGACAGGTCATTCAGATACAGATTTTGTTGTAGGTGGTCCTGTGACGTGGAATGGTCTACGTCATAGTGTTAGATATGAGTGACGTTTGCAGCATTAGGAAGCATTTGAAGACAACCCTTTATGGGAGGTCTTATCAAAATTGTTGATGGTATGTGAATACTACCTATACACATACACTACACTAAACCTAAAGCCGTTACTATAATATATCGGAAGATCTACAAAGGTTCCTTTGTAATTCATGTTACTTTGGTATAAAGTTTTCTGCGGTTTTCTCACCATATATGTTTTTCTGAACAGATGCGAGAAAATACCTAACCTAATGACTACAGTCACTTCTTTCCTATCCTTACAGTTTTTTTATTTATTTATACATGACAAGAAATCTAAAAATACACAATTTGCGAAAAATAACAGGTAATTTTATTTGGACACACAATTTTCATGGATCTGGGTTTGTTGCCTTTCATTTGTCGTGTACACAGTAAACTAAGCTTTTGCGTGTATCTCACTGAGGATAGCTTTCGTCCGTCGTCTCTCCAGTAAACTAAGCTTTTGCGTCTATCTCACTGAGGACAGCTTTCATTTCTCGTATCACCACTAAACTCAGCTTTTGCGTGTATCTCACTGAGGATAGGTTTCGTTCGTCGTGTCTCCAGTAAACTAAGCTTTTGCGTCTATCTCACTGAGGACAGCTTTCATTTCTCGTATCACCACTAAACTCAGCTTTTGCGTGTATCTCACTGAGGATAGCTTTCGTTCGTCGTGTCTCCAGTAAACTAAGCTTTTGCGTCTATCTCACTGAGGACAGCTTTCATTTCTCGTGTCTCCGCTAAACTTAGCTTTTGCGTCTATCTCACTGAGGATAGCTTTCGTTCGTCATGTCTCCAGTAAACTAAGCTTTTGCGTCTATCTCACTGAGGACAGCTTTCATTTGTCGTGTCTCCACTAAACTTAGCTTTTGCATGTATCTCACCGAGGACAGCTTTCATTTGCAATGTCCCCAGTAAACAAAGCTTTTGCGTTTATCTCACTGAAGACAGCTTTCATTTGTCATGTACCCAGTAAACTAAGCTTTTGCGTGTATCTCACTGAGGACAGCTTTCATATTAATATTAATTATGTAACTTGCATATTAATTTTGTAATTCTTTAATCTGTCAATAATATTATATTTGAGTGCCGAGTTATAACTCCATTAAAGGGATTTTGATCTATAAACGACTCATTACAAATTGTCCATTTATTCTCATTATTAAGTAAAAAAAAACAAAACTGGACCAATTGTATAAAAATCTAACGAGAATTAAATCCACAACCCCCGATTTTTTGCACATTGTTTTCTATACATTCTACACAATGCTCTCATTTCTACTGTATTTTGTTACTTTCATTACTTTTTTCCTCGTAAAGTAGAATCCGGATGTTTGCTGAGTCTTATGAAACACCATTCCTCCGTTTACCGTCTTTTGTGAATTGTTATTGTAAAATATTACCTTTATTTTTCATATAACCAAAAGGCATCCGGCAAGTCAATCATTCACCCGTTATTATGCCTCTGTCTTTTATCTCGCGTACGCCACAAAGACAAAACAAAAACAACCTCCATTTCTCCACGCATACCTCAGTTGCATACGCAGCCTTCAAGTACCAAGAAGCAGCGAAATGTATGCGGTGCATTATACAACTTTCTCGCTGCAATGAACCCAGCCAGTCGGCACACACTGGCTTAAAAATTAACTCCACGTAAACAAAATAAATTTATGAAATTTTATTTTTGTTCCTGATTCAAATCTGTATCTTCCTTTCATCGTGTCAAAGTTACAATTCGACTTCCATTCAGATTTCTATCACCCGAACAGCACTGTACCTATACGTTCAACTAACCAAGTCCTCTTCATTGCAAAACACCGGACTCTGCAGTACCAGCAAGTGTCATATGAACTGTTCCGTACCTAAGATACAAAGAGTCGATCTATCATGCAAAATTCCCAATTTTGACGTGTTGTTCTCTCAATTCCTGTTGAGATTTCATCCAAAGCAGTTCTTCTAGCGATAGGGTAATATAATTTTTTGTTACAAACTACTCGGTTTTGTAATGAGAATATCAAGAGAATTTAACAGCACCGATATCCTCCGAAACTTATATAATTATCTAATTAGAACCAAATTAGAATATGCATCTACGGTTTGGGCTCCTCACCAGCTCAAATACAAAAACAATATAGAACAAATACAAAAAAAAATTCCTCAGATATCTATGGTACAGAACAAAGGGCGATTACCCAAAATATGCTCACCATGCCGAACTTCTCACGGTGTGTAACTATAGAAGCCTTGAAACAAGAAGGCAAGAATCCATTGCGATATTCCTAATAAAGGTTTTCCAAGGTTCCTTTAACTGTCCCGCGATTCTAGAAGCACTAAGCTTATATGTACCCAATAAATATATCCGTGCAAGGAATCACCCTCTGTTCTACATACCAACTTACAGGACGAATATCATGGCTAAACACTCAGTCACGCGTGGTATAGAGATATTGAACCAACTGACTGACACGGTTGATATATTCTCGGTACCGTCTAGCAGTATGAGAAGAATCCTGGCTGATATTATTCCTAACGAATAAGCTAACGCTAGAAGCAAACCCTCTTTGTGTAACAGGAGAAATCCGTGCAAAGTGGATAAAAAAAAAAAAAAAAAAAAAAAATAATAATAATATTTTCTCTAGTTATTGAATAGCAAAAATAGAGACATTACTTAAATGCATAAACACCGTGTTTAATATGATTATATTAATGGAAACACAGGTATGTTATATGAAGTTAAATAAAAAAAAATGTACATGAAGCGCATGGCTGCGTGCTAACGCATCGAACTTCAATGCAGAAGATCACCTGTTCGAATGATATAGTTGTTTCCCAACTTGTATTCCTTAGTATAAATATACCTGTAACTTCAGTCTTCTTTAAAAATATCTTTCTTTGTATGGGCAAAAAAATATGAGCAAATAAATATGCATACTAATTTAGTGAATAGTTTTTTTTACATGCATATTGCCATGTTTACACGAGCTTAGTACTTGTCATTAGTGATTCTCACTCGCACTTGTATCCACGTGTAAACAAACACATTAGTACTAAGCATTAGTAAATCTGGCAAGTGCAAGTGAATAGGAGGCCGACTTATTTACTAAGCGACAAGCAGCTACCCCCACCACAATTCAACTAAGCACTTGTCGCTTGCAGAGTCGTCTAAACAGCCGCGGCAAGTATTAAGTGACGTGCAGAGTGCACATGTTCGTTCTTTTTTGGTATTTAAACACATTTCTCAAAACAAGGCGGCGGTTGTCCATTCCGGACGGACGTCATACTACTAATACCTCTTCCTTACACCAACGTGTAAACGATTTCTTCTCACTTGCCACTAAGCAGCTTAGTACAAACGATAAGTACTAAGCTCATGTACACATGGCATAATGCGAACCTTTTCACCATACGTACATTTTGCTTTTTTTTTCGTGCGGTACCCCTCAATATATCCGAATTCGTGATTCGGAATCATTGAAGAGTGCAGCCGAAGACAATATTGTCTACCGGCAGTAAGCGAACCTTCCGGTATAGAACTTCTGGAGGAACCACGGAACTCGCGGTTCGTCGTTTGAACGTGACTACAATAGTTCCGCTCAACGCGTGAAGTATCGTTACCAGATTAACTGTTTTTACCAGATTGGTACTCTTTTTTTTCTAAGTCAAAAATATTACCACTAGGTAATTAATTATTAAGGGAGATCGTTGGAGTACGAAAATCATATTAAATATATCTTAAACTCCATGGTTTGCATAAAATGTTTATATACAATAACTACGTGGAATATAACCTATTGACCGGCCATTTTCGACCCTGTGTGCGCCGTGCTGGTAGTGGCTTCGACTATGAAACCGGCCGTGATGTGGCGGGAGAAATTTGAATATGGCGGCCGGTTGACCTCTGCGCGCGCAAGGACACACCAAGGACACGCCAAGGACGCCACCAGTGAGTTTACTCGTATGTCAACACCGCCGAGGCGGGTATAAGAGAGTATTTTGAGACGTCTGTACACCATCTTAGTGTTTTCTTTTTGCATTTGTTTGTTTCGTGTCAGATACATTGAAATTGGAATAAACGATTTCGGTTCAGATTTTGGCAACATCAATTTGTTAGCCTCAACCAGATTGCTGTGTTTGCACGGTGCTGGAAAATTTTCATATAAATTCGTGGACGTCTAAGTTATTCATTTTCAATAAATTGTATAACAATGCGATATAAAGAGAAAGATTTGAGAATTATTAGGAGAGGAATAATGAAAAATAAGAGCAAGATGAAGAATTCTGATATTAATTTAGAATTTTCTCAAATGATGAGAGTTTGGAGGGATATCGAACGGAGTGTAGCGATAGGAAACAATATCAATGGGGCACTAAAACATATATATATATATATATATATATATATATATATATATATATATATATATATATATATATATATATATATATATATATATATATATATATATATATATATATATATATATATATATATATATATATATATATATATATATATATATATATATATATATATATATATATATATATAAATATATATATATATATATATATATATATATATATATATATATATATATATATATATATATATATATATATATATATATATATATATATATATATATATATATATATATATATATTTTTTTTTGTTTATTTTCGGGTACATCGCGTACTTTGTCATTTATGTGACGTTTCGAGTACACCTGGGTACTCATCTTCAGACTTTTGACGGATAACCTCTCGGTTTGCTCGTCGTTTTCTTACTGATCGTTTTGAGTATTGGTTGGTAGAGGCGTTAGTTTCTGTGTCGTGCTGATTGTTAGCTTGGTTACCTAGGTTACCTTGGTTACCTTGGATACCTTGGATACCTTGGTTACCCTGGTCATCGGTAGAGGCGTTAGTTTCTGTGTCGTGCTGATTGTTTGCTTGGTTACTTGGGGCACAAATAATTTGTTGTTTGTCGCTGGTACTTTTTTTCAGAGTTGGTATATTATGTAACAAATGATGATAGGTTTTCGGTAATTTTTGGGCTTCCTCACGAAGATTCATAGCAAAATCTCTCTTCTTTATATTGATGGCTTCATAAA
>CATKWJ010000848.1:0-43171 GCA_949825065.1 Odontocerum albicorne
CACAACAGAGATATTTTGTGAAAATCGAGAATAAATTCACCAATACAATCAAACGTGTGCCAGTGTGTGACGTAGGTATATTCATTCTAAAAAACTGCTATGGGTGAGGAAGCGATGCTATTCACGTCTCACTCTCACTATATTTATATATAAGGAACGCAAGAAATAGAATCTCAGTTCGCTCGCTTCAGTAGTTCACGGGCTTTCGTTTGAGGTGGTCGCTTCGCCCGTTTTGTGAACGTCGGCCGACGTTTTTTTCATGTTTTCAGCAATTAAATTTCAATTATTATCACTTGTGACTTCAAATTTAGTTGAAGTCACAAGTGATAATAAGTTTAATTTAAGCGATTGGCTGTGAATATTCTTATTTTTACGATTTTAAATCGCTCATTTTTACATGTGTATTGATGTGTATTGAATACACAGCACCGGAACGCGCGAGTTTTTTTTAGCACAGGAAGGGAAATGTTAATATAAGAAATAATGTTGTGTAATAATTACCAACAATGTAGAATGTGAAGCTGAGATTAAAAAAGAACTAGAATGCAAAAAAATACGACAACAATAAAAAATAATGCATTCGTGAGAGAGATAACTTTACTGTTGAACAGTAAAATATTAATAATTTATTCTTCTAACATTTATAATATAAACACTCAATTATAAGAAGTAAACGTCACTCTCACTCTCTTCATAATATTGTTATTAAATGAATTAATAAAGTTATTAATAATTAATAAAACATTTTTAATCAATAAAATATACATAGTTTCGTTTCATTGAAATTACATATTACAAAATATTTCCAGTTTTTATGTGGCTTTAAGCCATGTTAAAACCTCTTCTTATTGGCCAGGAAATGTTAAAGAAGCCAGAAAATCAGACTGGAATCCTTTTTTTTAATCTGGGATCCAGCGGGATTCGAACCCTCATCCTCCAGGTTGGGAGACAAACGTTTTTTCCAACAAGGCTACATATGTCGTCAACTAGTAAGTATTCAATTGAGATTTATTAAAACATAAATTTAAAAAAAATCTTAATTTATTTTAAATACTAAATTAAAATAAACATAATGGGATAAATAGAGGGGGGGGGAGGTCATCCACATAATCCAGGTAAATAAATAATAAGACAACAAAAGACAGAATATTTTCGATGTCCACAAATAAATTTCAAAAAAATATTGTCAGAGCTAGCTTACTTACACATAAAAATGTCTTTTGTAATAACAAAATTTTAAAACTATTAAAGAACAACGATAGATGTCTTCAGAACTTGTTCAACTAAGGTATCAAAGTGCCAGACTATGGCTAACCTGAATAGAGGCGTTTTATAGTCTTTAAAGGTGGTAATTACTTAAAGACAAAACAAATTACCAGAACATTTCAAGAAAGAGTAAAAATTTTGTTTGAACTTACATACCCTTTCATACCATACCCGACTTCACGCTGAACTACCCGACTTCACGTCGAAAAGCGAGAAGAAACCCTACAACACCACACCCTCGCTTGGACCGTGAAGTTCTATAAAAGTCAACAAAATCACAGCAATCCCGTTGTCGCTGCCCTGGGGGCTTACGAGAGTAAATCCGATCTACCCTTCCGTTATACTCGTAAGCACAAGCTCCCGAAGCATTATCTGTTGCCTGACTAGTCCACCTTACAGTATTAGCTGGGACGACCAAGGTCTGAGTGAATGTGATGGAATGCAAGTAGCCTGAACGAGTGGACTTGTTCTTGCTAAATAATTAGTTGTAAGAATTGTTATCTAGTTATAAGTAGTATGTAGGTGTTAATTATTTCTAAGAAATCATATATTAAGATTATTAAAAATAAATAAGATTAGTAAAGTAATACATTTGTACATAGGTATAGCCTTGACAAATATTTGTTCCAAATATTACTTTGTTTAATAATAATAAAAAAGATATATTTTTTCACAAATAAGTTATTGACTGTAACCTGATGCAAGCGTTGATCGTTTTCAATAACACTTTCGTTGTATACAGAAAAACCTGATGTGCTTTCTGTCCAGAAGTAGTTTTTTCTCATCATCAGAAAGATATTAAAATATACCATAAGTGAAAAATTAGACTATAACCCAATATTTAGATTCTATGGAACCCTTAACCTTTGGATAAGATTTGTCTAAAAAATATTTATTGTTAGTTCAAGCAATATCATTTTTATATAATTCAAATTGTAAACGAAAAGTGTTAAATAAAAAAATTCAACTATAATCGAAAATACCTTATTTTTTTAAATATTAAAGCAAATTTCAGTTAACATAAAAATCATATAACAGTTAATTGCGCTTAATTTTGAAGCCGCAGTTATTACTTAGTATATTTAGAAATAATTTTGGTTTCACGTCAATGAAATTAAAATGATTTTCAACCATTATAAATCATGGCATTGTTCCAGTTATTTCAATATTAAACAAAACATAGATTCAAATATTTCATTTCAAACTAAAATTAATTTGTATTATAACGCAAACATACTTTTAATTACATCTACTTTGTTATAACAACTATTTTCAAATTCTACGAGTTTCTGCGTCAGGAATTAAGATATATTTTTTTCTATTGTACGTAATGATGGTGGTCGTAATTATTGTACTATATTACAATAATGTGTGTATTTATGTATTCAATACTTAATTGTTTAACAATTTGGCAGGCTTATTGTCAGATGGCAATCTTTGAAAACCTACCAGACAATAGTAAATAAAGTTATTCAAATAATTATTCATTTTTACAAAATTCATGAACGATACACAAAATAAAGATAAAAATAAGATATCATCAATCAAAGGAAAAGATGGTGGAGAGCTAAGGAAAATCTGTAATGAAATATTCTTATCTTTTCAGTCCTGATAAAAAGCCTCTAGGCTTTGAAAGTTGTTCCTAACTAGACTCCTAAGATAACAAGTGTTTATGAAAAAAACAAAGTGTGTTTACAGTTTAACGAAATATAAAATGTCAACAGAATTTAAATTCGTTACTTTTGAAACTAAAAATTTCAAATTTGTAAATAATAATAGATATACTTTTGGAACAAGCAAAATAGAACACAGAAATAAGGTGTGTTTGACATAATTTAAATTTAATGTATTGTTTAAGTTAAGTTATTATTTATTGACATAGAAAATTTCCAATGAATATTTGAATTCATATAAACTTTGTTTATTTTTTAATGCTATACTCAAATTATTACTAATTGAAACATAATAATCGGGGGTAAAAGAAGTGTTATATTTATTTTATTCGGGCTAGTTGGTGGATAACTTGTTTTTCAATAGGGAGCTTTTAGTTCGATTTACAATGGTCCCCAAAGAAAGGTCTTGGACTGGTTAAAGTTTGTTGAATGTAGCTCTTAAAGAGGACACTGTTATCTTTTTTATTTGATCCGTAGATCTCGTGAAACACCTTCCTCTTCCTCACCGTGCCTCAACTGTCTCCATGATTACCAGATTCTCCAAAGTTTCATCATTTTTCTAGCAACATGTACAAAGTTCGTCAGTATTCTTTTTTTTTTATAGTGTTGTAAGTCTTTTAGTAATCAGCAATTATTGAATGAATGAAACATTAGTGCACTTGCAATCCATGGGATACAGAGCATCCGTCTCGAACACCACATCTTGGAGGCATCTATCATGTTTCTTTCCTTCCCTCTCATCGTCCATGTTTTTACTCCATATGGTGTTATGGAGAATACTAGAGATTTAACTAGCCATATTTTGATTCTCCTGATTACAAGTTGGTTAATCCATATTTTTTTTAAATTTGTCATAGCTGATTTCGCCATTCTAATTGATACTCTTCTCTTGGCTTTGTTTCAAATCCTCCATTCCCCGAAATAAGAGCGTCCAGGAAAACAAATTCTTTGACCTTTACGTAATCCCTTAGCGAGACATTTCTTATCAGAGTTGCGAATCGGTCCACAATAAGAACTTTTGATTTATTGTTGTTTATTTCTAGGAAGGCTTCCAGCCGTCTCATTGATATATATCTGATACATGCCAGGGATGGCCAACAGGTAGATCGCATCGGTCGATGTTTTTTTCAATGGTACGAAAATATCCAAGAGTTACCATTTTCATGAAGAATGGGAGCACGCTTGCTTTTTTACAATGGTAAGAAAATATCCAAGAGTTACCATTCTCACAAAGAATGGGAGCACGCTTACTTTTTTACAATAGTAAGTAAATATCCAAGAGTTACCATTCTCACGAAGAATGGGAGCACGCTTTCTTTTTTACAATAGTAAAAAAATATCCAAGAGTTACCATTCTGACGAAGAATGGGAGCACGCTTTCTTTTTTACATTGGTAAGAAAAAAATATTGTTGTTTAATATGTCATTCATCATTCATGTCAGCCATAACTAAGAAATTTGACATTTTTTATCTCTTCATAGTAAATATCAGTCAAAATATCCGTTAAATAGTGATTTAAGAAGAAGTAAAATTAAAGAGTTCAAGTCTATGTTATTAACACAACAAAATGTGTTTAAAATACCTATTTTTAAATCACTTTTAGCAATAAATAGTTTGTTAATTTCTGATGGAGAATTGGCATAGAAAATTTTCTTGGAAATAACAGTGTTATCTCGCGAATTTGATATACTCGTAGATCGCGACATTTTTTTTTATGTAAGAAGTCCATCGCGACAACAAACAAATTGGCCATTCCTGATATATACAAACTGACAAACTTTTGCTTTAGAATTTAGAAAAAAAAAAGAGGAAAGAAATAATTTTTTGTCATAACAAGAAAATAACTCAATTAAAAACTGAAAGGATTTCATTATTTTCATAAAATATCTTTTTTTTTTTCAATAAAACAAACAAAATCTTGAAATCGAAGTGTTGTATATGCCACTCATATTATTAACCATAAGCTGTTTGAAAAATCATAACGAAACAATAAATCACGACTGAAATGAGGAACCTGTCAAAAAAAAACAATTTTACAAAGTAGTTTGACCGCAATCATATTTTTAATCCATTTTGTATTTTATTAAAGGGAAAGAAGATGGAATTAAAAATTAAAACAGTTACAAAAATGAACTCCAAGCTTTATGGAATATAAAGTACAACCATGGTGGTACATATGAATATGAAAAGAAAACACATACATATTATATCCAGCAATCTAGCAGGCAAAATCCTGGGCATCCATTATTAACGGAACATGCGTTGTTCCTTACCTCTGAAAAGATGAAAGAAAAAAATATTAAATTACACAGCTTTTTCTTTCAAAAAAATATGAAGCTTTCAACATCTTTTGAGAGTAAATGACAATAGATAGCGGGCATAAATAATGAGGGAAAAAATTCATCTGAACTGGATTTATTATTTGCGAAGATTAATGATAACAAGAAAATTTCGTTCCTGAAGAGTAAATTCAACTCTTGATCTTCCGTCAGTTAAGAAAAATATTTATGACGGAAATAGTATTTGATTAAATTTTTATTTTCGTCAACATTGTGACATCATATTATAAATAGACCAACGCCCGTACACGGCTGTCGTTCGAAACAGATTGAAATTATACTGAACGAACCGGTGTAAAAGGGGACGATGCTAATTTATTTTGAATTGTAATTAATTAAAGAATTCATTTGTTTCCTATTATATTTAACCTTATAATTACTTGTGTTTACTACTTCGAAACAGATTGAAATTATACTGAACGAACCGGTGTAAAAGGGGACGATGCCAATTTATTTTGAATTGTAATTCATTTCTTTCCTATAATATTGAACCTTATAATTACTTGTGTTTACTACTTCGAAACAGATTGAAATTATACTGAACGAACCGGTGTAAAAGGGGACGATGCCAATTTATTTTGAATTGTAATTCATTTCTTTCCTATAATATTGAACCTTATAATTACTTGTGTTTACTACTTCGAAACAAATTGAAATTATACTGAACGAACCGTTGTAAAAGGGGACGATGCCAATTTATTTTGAATTGTAATTCAGTAAATAATACATTTGTTTCCTATAATATTGAACGTTATATTGTAATTACTTGTGTTTACTATTGTACTTCGAAACAGATTGAAATTATACTGAACGAACCGGTGTAAAAGGGAACGATGCCAATTTATTTTGAATTGTAATTCATTAAATAATTAATTTATTTCCTATTATATTGAACCTTATAATTACTTGTGTTTATTTATCTTATGCTCTTTTTTTTAATGCAGACAATTATATGTGGCTTTTTCAAGATGTCGGAAACGCGAAAACATTACAGTCAATATATCTGAAACAAGTCTTCAAGGAAAATTTTATCAACGATTTAAATTGAACAACAGTAATGTTTATACACAAAACATCGTGTATAAAGAGATTTTTGAGAATTAAATAATTCATCAATCAAGATGTACCTTTTTTATTTTAAACATTAATGAACCCAAAAAACTTTAAGCTGATCTTGCTCCATTCGGTATTTCAAAAATGTATAATTTGTTTTACTTCCATGAATATTTCACGGGTTGCAACTAGTACTATATTATTTAAAGTTAAATCAATAAAACTGTGGAGGCTTAAAGGCATCGTGATTTGTTTAATCAAACACTGTTTATTCCACTTTATATAACGGTATAGCCCTACCAGTTTCAAGGTTTTCCCCCCATTATCAGGAGAGCACAAACAAGACGCTGTCTTAATAGTTTGATATTATTTCAAGTAAAATTAATAACGATATTTTGAGACAATTTGATTGTACTAATGGGTTTATAAACCGGTACATTATTTTTTATAAACCGTTTTTTTTAAGTTATTTTCTAAGAATCCTTTCATATGCGGGATACAGCCAGGATCTTTTAAGCCTTCGGCTGTTTAAGGTTCTTTTTCTAGTTGTAATTTTGCATAAGTCATGTTTTTTTTTATAGTTTTCGTAACTATTAGATTTTTATACACCCGCCTACTCTATTTTTTTAAATTTTAATTTAAATATAACTCTATTTACACACGGACATACCAAAAGGCAGAGCACATACACAGACAGAGCACAAGACATTCTTTTCTCTAAACACATATTTCGCTTCTTCCGCATCCATACACCTTCTCATACATCTCCTAATATTTATGTTCCTTCTTTCAAAATATCATTAATTTGGCCCTATCATACTTCCCTTGGTCTTCCGCTATCACACCTTCCACTCACCTTTGCACTATTTATTTGTTTTGATAACTTTTTTCATCTATTAATTCCAGGTGCTCAAACCATCTCAGAGTGTATTGCATCATCTAACTCAAAACATTAGTCTGAATTTCATATTAATCCGTAATCATTTCATTTCTACGATAGCTTTAAAATTTAAAGTATTGAAATCGGCCATACATTATAAAAATAAATATAATATTAATGAATTGTAACGGAGCGTTAAGACAAATGTATTCTTCTAGTTAACTTGTTTGTTCTATCAATTCTGAGAATCATTACCACCCTAATCATTAACAATCGTTCTTCAGCAGAAATTACTTTTATCCTATATCATATAACGCCTCCTGAAATGAGCAGCCTTCTATAGTTTTCACCTGGTAACTCCATTGAATGAGCGACCGGCCTCTGCTCTTTTGCCATCCCCACCAGAATCTAAAACGCCAAGTTGTCATCGTTCCTCCGCGTTATATGTTCAAATATCGTAAGGTTCTTCTTACACACACCCCAGATAAACACATCTCAACCTTGAGTTATTCAATTGATTCCTTTGACAGGAATCATGCAGTCGCATAAACCATATCCAGCGCCACGTTTTAAATGCATCAATAGTTTGTCTATTGCATGCCTAGGTATTTGTGTCATATTGAAAACATACCTGGACTAATATATATACTCGTAAGTCAGAAAAAAATTCAAAACGAAGAAGATCTAGAACGATGAATAAGTCGAAGAATATATTTGAAAATTTAACTGAAGGAAAGATAAGAGTTTGAAAAATAAAAAAGGTCACGTATGACAAGATTTATAGATGCAGACGAGGTGAGTGCTGTGGTTAGGAATATAGTGTCTATCTACCAATTCCAATAAGGACATTGCAGTAGGTTTTCATGGAAATTGAATAATTTATCTTCAAAAACACTAAAAAAATATTCTCCTGTTTTGGGTGTAGTCTCTGATAGGAGATAGCATACCATCATAGCAATGGTATTGACTGTAGTTGAACTGCATCCAAACCATTCATTACGGTTCTTAATCCAAGACACACGTAAATCCTTAATTCAGATTCGTCTTCACCATATGTCCAAAACTTGTTAAAAATTTAACGCTATCGTCATACAGAGTACCAAGATTATGCATTCTTCATTTTTAGGTTAAGTTTTATGTGAGGAAGGCAAAGAATGATTTGTAGTAACTGGAAATTCAGAAGTATAACCTATGCACTGGAGGGACCAAGTGAATAGTGTTACATGCCTGCTTTTACAACACTCTCTGTAGACTGCGGAGTACTGCGAGGTATGGAGAAATGTCAGTATAATAAACAGCAGTTTTATTGTTGGTCACGTTCTTCATCACAGAGGTCATGACGCAAAGGAAAAATAATAATTATAAAAAAAATACTAAATTACACGAATTATTTTGTAAAAAAAATAAACGCTATATCTTTATCAAACGAAAATAAAACCTTTATACTCTGGCTATTTTAAGCAAGCTCCTTTTAGGGAAAACAGAGTTACCAGGAAAATGTGAAATTATTATCTCTAAAAGTAATAAGAAATTCGAGGTATAATTATACTTTGAAATTAATTATCCTTATAACTAAAAATAAAATAAGCATAACATTATGAAGGGTGAATAGGTTTCCGCTTTCTCTCCTTTAAATTTCGAAAATAAAATATCTTTCATAAAGTAGCCCTTAAGTACCTACCCTTGAAAAGAGTCTGCTCTCTAAACGGCACTATTTAAATTGTTTTTTTCTTGATATTTAGTAGCTAAAACACAAATATTCAATTGTTTGATTTTATTTAAAAAATTAATATTTTTGTATTTTGAATTCGTGAAAGATTTTTTTAGCATGAAACCTAAATTCGATAAAAATAAATAATGTTTTTTATACAAATCGAATCCGAAAAATTGAAACCGAAATCGTGTTTGAAATATAAAAGGACACAATTCGCAAAGCACGTAAAACTTCACAACGCTATTCCATGTTTTTTAAGCTGAACCTCTACATGACACTCATTTGTAAAAAGATACGTGTCCTATGCGCAAAAGGTACAATTTGATAGGACTTTCATGTGTTCTCAATAAAAATCAAAATTCTAAAAACCAGCACGCCGTCTTCATATCATAGTAGACAGAAAAGAGAGAGTGCCAGACTTTCCTAACAAACCACATATCTTTAGCTTCTTCTACATCAATGCACCTTCTCAAACAGCTTATACAATTTCTCTAACTTTATATTTTGTTTCTTTCGAAACACCATACACTTAATCCAACCACAATTCCCTTGGTCTTCCTCTCTTCTGCCGAATATATCCGATAGTGTGGGCAATTAGTGCAAGACTTTTGCTGTTGCTGGTTTCATGGTGTGGAATTATCTTATCACAAGTGTCAGAGATATGACTGGGTTATACAGCTTTAGGAAGCCCTTGAAAGCTGTTATTTTGGAGAGATCCTATCAAAATGTATGATTTTAAAGAAAAACTACACACCTCTTTGACGATTTTCGTGACTTGTCTGGTTAGACGCCTGTCTTCCAAAGCGAGGGTAGCGGGTTGAATTACCATTAGAAATCAGATTTAAAAAAAGGGATTTCGATAAGGCTTTCCCTAGACTTCGATAAGGCTTTCCCTCTTACAGGCTTAGTGGTCCACGTTATGTACCACCTTTTTTTGAAGTAGTACTGCACAATGGTACACGCAATGTACCACTTATTAAACCTCTCTCTATTGCTGCACGAACGCTCAGATTATGCACCACTTCGTATAATATAATACTTATGTCTCATATCCGCACAGCTGCAGGTCTGGTCCTGTTCAAATTAATTTAGCTTCTAATATTATTGACAGTTAGTTGTTCTTGGTGTGCCGACTTGTGCGTATAAAATAAAACGTCATATATTTGTATTTAATTTTAATAAAAAATAGTTGTGTTGTGATAAAATTGACTTCATTAATTGTGGTAAATTTATATTTAGGTTAAAAATTAATTTTACTTGGATGTATTTCGGCATTATTTGGTGGTACATTAGAAGTACCAGTGGAAATATGGACTAGTGGTACATAAGTTGTACCACCTCACCAGGAGTTTTTTGACCTACGAACGGAAGTGGAAATATGTTAATTTAGCATTTGTGTGTATCATTTTTCAAACACATTAAAAAAATAATGAGAAACTTGACTTTTTATTTTTTGTGCAGCTTGAGTAAAACTAAGTGAAAATTACCTGTGCCTGTAAGGGTTAAGGCTTCTTTAATATATTTATGGTTGGTCGGAAAAGATTTTCACATGTCAACATTAGGTTGTTGAATATATAACAGAAGTATAGTACAATACAGAGAGCAGGCGACCTCAGCGAATAAGATGGTTAACTTCTACTCACGATCTACGAAAGTCTCCGTGAAGTTCATCTTCCCTTGGGAAATTTTCAGCAGTTTTCTTATCAAACACGTTTTTCTTAACATGTGCCGATACGGAGAAGCTCCTTATCTGATGGCCACTCATTTTATATTAATTTGTAAAATATTTAATCTTTCAATAACAGTGGATCCGATTCCCAAGTTATAACAACCTTAAGGAGAGTCAACTCTCCAATTGTCTTTAAAGTATTTTAATTATAAACAAAATTAGAAAAAGTAATTTCTACGAAAACTGTTTTTTCAATATTTTTAAAAATGAGTTGAATATTTTTAGTATACGTTTCAATAAATGCTCAATTTTATTTGAACTCTCAATTTAAACATCAAGATATTCATGTATAATAAATATCTTTCTACTCGTAATATATACGCGTCTAAGTTTTCTCAATTTTTTTATACAAATAGAAAAAAAAATCAGTCTCCCTTGGATAAGCTTGTTCGTTTCTTTACTTTATTAATCGATCTAAATAAAATGTACGGTCATCTTCTATTAATAAAACACAGTGCTTTTTCATTCTGCTTCACAGCACAATATCATAAGCCGTTTACTATGAATAAAAAACAATACTTTTTCATCCTGCTTGAAAACCAAAAATGTAGTGCCATTAACTTTGGATAAAAAATTACTTAGAATGTGGATAAAAATTTGCGTGTTTTTACTATGCTTGACAACATAAAAACTTTGGTCGTTAACAACGGAAAAAAACTAGAATTTTTTTTATTCTGCTTGACCACATTAAATATGTAGTCGTTTATTATGGATAAAAACTAGCGTATTTTTATTCTGCTTAGCAACAAAATCTTTAGTCGTTTACTATGGATAAAAACTAGCACTTTTTTGTTCTGATTAACAACATAAACTCGAAGGTTGTATACACATGGATAAGGAATAACGTTTATTTATTCTCCTTACCAATATGAAATAAAAAGCCGTTTTAAATAGATAAAAAAATAGATCTTTTTTATTATTTTTGGTAAGAGGTTTAAATGGATCAAATATATTGTTTATCTTGGTTTAAATGGATCAAGTATGTTGTTTATCATGGTTTAAATGGATCAAGTATATTGTTTATCTTGGTTTAAATGGATCAAGTATGTTGTTTATCATGGTTTAAATGGATCAAGTATGTTGTTAATCTTGGCTGAAATGGATCAAGTATGTTTTTTATCTTGGTTTAAATAGATTAAGTATGTTGTTTATCTTGGTTTAAATGGATCAAGTATGTTGTTTATCTTGGTTTAAATGGATCAAGTATGCTGTTTATCTTGGTTTAAATGGATCAAGTATGTTGTTTATCTTGGTTTAAATGGATAAAGTATGTTGTTTATCTTGGTTTAAATGGATCAATTATGTTGTTTATCTTGATTGTTTGTTTTCCATACGAAGTTTGATTCTTAGAAACTCTTTAATTAAAAAAATCATGTATATTTACATTTACAAAAATGCGGCCATATTATGAGAACCTCGCGACCTCTCAGATAACAGGGAATACTGTTTACGGCTTAGTTATATAATAATATGCTATGTAGAGTCTGTTCATATTTTTCAGATGAATGAACACAGCTCTCTCTCTCTCTCTCTCTAATCTCAGTTGAGTCCCGTTGCTCTAGCAACCCTGAAATAAATGTGTTCATTTGGATCACTTAGTTTTGTCCTTTAGAAACGTTTTATCACTCCATGAACTGTTTGCTAAATTAAAATTTTCACCTTAAAGGGGTTATTTTTATTCATGTATTTATTTCACTTTTGTGTGGTGTATAACACTTTTGAAAAAAATAACAGCACAATCTGTAGGGATCATTGACATGTGGAAAATTACTTCTTACTGACCAGACGGGTATTAAAGAGACGTTAAGTTAAAATTAGACTGAAACATCTTTAAAAATAAATAAGGTTCCAATGGGAATCGAGCCGGCCTCCCCCGGGGGTGGAAGACATTGCCTACAAGACGACCTTCATAGTAAGACGGTTGTCTTCGATGCATGGTTTCGATGCGATGATCTTGCTTGGAAGACAAGCGTCTTACCAACCGACGCTTGTCGTCGGTTGGTAAGACGCTTGTCTTCTTACTTGAAGATTACGGGTAGAATTCCCGTTGGAACCTTGATTTTTTTTAAAGAATTCCTATACAGTTTTCACTTAAGGCTTCTTTAACACATTGAAAGATATGGCAATAAGCAGCTGGGGGTTGCGAACTCGCATTTCGTTGGAACCCAGATTTTTTATTTAATGAGCATTTCACTCAAGATTTCACTAAAGGCCTTTTAAATATATTTGTAATTAGTTGGAAGAGATTGCCACATAGAAATATGCTCAACAGGTTATACTATATAAAAAGAAAGTGTAATAATACATTACAATGATTAAATCAAATAATTTCTAGAATTAACTTCAAAATTGAAAACATTTTACTTTACATTTGATCACTCCATAACGTGACGCGGAATGTGGGGGCGCTCTTTTATCGCGGCCGCATCGTCATCATCCCGGCCCTGTCGCGCGCTGGCCGCATCGTCTTCGCTCCCGGCCCCGCCAAGCGTATTCTCACAAGTTGAATTGGAGAGTATTGTTGCGTATGTCGGCTACCACTGTCTCGACGACGATTTCGCCCGGTCTCGTTCACTTGTTCATAGACCATCGCCGGGAGAAGACCTCAAACCCGGGCCAGCAAGTCGCCGGCGCGCTCTCCATCGCCGAAACCTGGGCCGAGTTACCTGTGACTAACCGCGACCACTCTCGAGAAGTGCACGACGAGTTACCTGTTGTTAGCCGAGACCTCCGAATCCCGTTACCCGCGCCATCACCGAACTTCATCAACCGTGAGTAACAATCCATTTCTTATCCTTATCTTCCCAGTTTGGCTAACGCCGAACTAACATTCTTAAAATAAGGAAACAAAATTTAGAAAAATATGAATTACATCTTAGATTTTAAATAAGTTTATATCAATATAAACTTAAGTCAGGTGAGACAAATTAATGAAAAAAAAATAACAAAACAAATAAATAGTGCAAATGTGACTAAAAGACGTGCGTGAAGACTAAGAAAGTAGTATTGTATCAAGCAAATGATATTTTGAAAGAATGAAACGCAGAAAGTCAGAAAAAAATGTAGGAGTTGTATGAGAAGGTGGACGAGACAGGAAAGCCTATCGGTTAGCCCTCTCTGCCTACCCCGAAAAAAATGGTGTAATGGTATGTAAGTTTCATTGCTTGTTAAAGAAACTTTATTTTTCTATAATTATTAATTATATTAGATCAATACTAGTTTATATAATGGATCCATAAAGAATATAACCAGCATATCGGCCAACTTACAAACATTGCTAATAATTCCAGTTATTTTGTGCCATAAAACATAATCGCCAGGTATGGAACACTCGTGGAGCCATTTGTTTCGCTTAGTGTCAATTCACTAAATCCGGTACATCCCGGATGAATCAAAAGATTACCTTCATCCAGGGTGGCGCAATACAGGTGTGATAAACATTTTATTGTCAATAGATAATAATATTTAATTGTTTTCTCGTATTTTAGATGTGGGCTGAGAAAAACATCTGATCTTCTTCCAGCCGAGCTCGCTCTCTATTGTTTGTGGTGAATTTCGACTAGGTGATGTTATGAAATAAGCTTAGACTTTTTGAAAACTTTTCTCTTAAATAATTTTATTCTCAATTGCCTTTAAATTTGTATGTAATTTCAAGATATGTATGAACGTCATGTAGGAACTACTGTCGTCGCTGAATATTGTCAACATACACGGTCAATGACCGACGAAACGACCTTTGGATATGTCCAAAGGTCGCATACCAAAACATTGAAATTGTTTACCCACAAATACTATTTACGATACATTCCACAGTAGAAAGAGAACGCATCACGCTGTCTCGCCGTTTTCGCCAACAAATTGTCTACCCACAATATTATTTGCGATGCCTGAAATATTTCAATCGACCATCTCTGCACGCACAGAAGCGAGATAAAAATATATTGCGGGCGCACTCCCGCGCCCATTCTGAAATGTATAAATACCCACTTACCGATAAATAAAGCATCGTTAATCACTATTTATTATTCATTGATTCATTCACTCTCTCTTTCCGCATCGCTAATTGACGTATTTTATTTAAATACCAAACAATCAAAATCATCAGCGCGTCCTTCAAGGACATCTGCTAAAGTCTTATGTTGCTACCAATAAATCAATTTTTAGGTTTAATAAACGATTGGTGATTTTTATAAAAATTGAACTATCTGACATATCAATTCGATACATTTGTGGAAAAACTTAAGTCGAGAAAAACCTTATTCAAAACAAATTTATATGAGTTCAAGAAGAGATCAGATAATTATATGGAGTGTCCATATTGATTCCAGATTCTGTGCAGTTTAACGATTAGCGAGTTATAGGAATAGCTAGTTACTTGATAACTACACTACAACAATTGATCTTGACTACAATATAACTCTATTTTCATATCCGTATTGATGATGGTTAGGGAACGCTGGAGTAGGTAAGCTAATCGCGGTTCATGTGTACATATCTTAATAGAGGTAGCAATTCGCGTACATATCTGAAATAAATATTACATCATATGAAGTTATCTAAATAGAGATAACACCACATGTAGACTCAAATAGAGGTGATACCGTGTGTTTGTTTCTGAACCCCGTACATATATATCAAAGTAAAGATACCACCATGCATTCCTGTCTAAATAGAGGTAACAACATGGATATGTATCTAAATAGAGGTAATACCATACAAAGGTATCTAAATAGAGGTGGTATCGTGTATCCGTATCAACGTAGAAGCTACACCGTATGTACGTATCTAAATAGAGGTAACACCGTATGCACGTCTCTAAATAGAGGTAACGCCGTATGAACGAGTTTTATTGGAGGTAACCCCATATGTACGCGTTATAATATATGTAACATAACACCGTATATACGAGTATAAATAGAGGTCACGCACTGTGTAGGTGTCTAAATAGAAGAAGCAACATGTGGATGAATCTATAATATAAGTTACATCGTATGTTCGTGTCTAAATATAGGTAATACCATATGAACGTGTTTAAATAGAGGTAAAATTGTATGTACGTGTGTAAGTAGGAGAACACCTCTTGTATGTGTCTAAATAGAAACACCATATGTACTTGTCTAAATAGATGTAACACTGTGTTTAGTGTCTAAACAGAGGTTATACACAAGTCAAACACACGAAAAACTCGTTAATAAATATTCCGTTATTTTTGGAACGTTTTGAAAGCGAACGCGAAGTTTCTGGGTGGGATATATAAGTTTTTACAATGTCAAAAATAATAATAATCATTTTCCCATTTATAAAAACGTTGAGAAGGCTTTGGCCATACCTGTGGTGTAACAATGACTTTCAGGCGACATATTAAATAATTTAAATGAGATTACAGGCATTAAGCGGTGGAGGAAAATGACTTTCAGTTTTAATTGGCAGATAGCACTGCGCCAGTCACGAAGGGGAAAACACCACACAATTCGTGTCAACGCTTATTAAAAAATATATCACCCGATGCAAAATCTAGAAATACGTTAAAAAATATTACTGATTTTTTCATGCGAATTCATCTCAGTACATTACGAAATTTAAACCCTAAAACAACATACCTGAATGTTAAGAATCGTGGCTGAGTGACAATCTCGTATTTAGCATCATTACACGCGCCTTCAGGTTTACAACCACCGAACTAGGAATGGAACTCGCAGCTCGTTATTGCATGTATAGGCAAAGAGGTGACAGCACTGATGTAGTCTAGCCCAGGACAGTTAAAATTACTTTGAAAAACCTTCTGTAGGAATATCGCAATATATTCTTGCCTTCTTGTTTTGAAGCTTTTATAACTGCTCGCAAAAGCAAGCACTTGGGCCTAGAAATCAATTGGTAGGATAAAAATTAAGCTTATGATAATAGATTGCAATACAAAATGCCACAAAATAATGTGAATCATGGTTAAGACGGGTTTCCCCAATCTTACAAGATCAGAAGAAAAAATAAGATCATTTTTCTTCTTCAGTTTCAATCCTGGGGATTGGTTAGCAGCAAAGCTCTGCATCTCCTCCTGCACTCCGCTCGGTCTTCAGCAATCCTCGTTAGCTCTGTATAGGAGGTGCAGTCCATATCGTGGCATATTTGCTCCAGGTGAGGACGTCCTCTGCCAATCGATCCCTCAATCATTCTGACTTCTTGGGTTTTGTTGTTTTCTCCTCAGTGTCATCTCGAGCCGTCCTCAAGATCATTAGAAAACAATTAATATCCAAAAACCCATATTAAGATGGTAAGAGGACATTAAAAAATGACTGAAAGCAGTGTCCTTATATCCATCCAATGTAAGAGTCAATTTGATTTATGGTGAAAATGACCATATTAGGAAAACATGAAATAACTTTTTTAAGTTACAAATATGTTTCGCCTTTTTGTGTCAAAGAACCATACTACAAGTACTTCTGTCCAAAATTCTATCACTTGGATAGTACTGGACAATCCACGAATAAAACACTCTTCGGTGCAAGACACCGAACTCCTCGAGCACTGCAGCAAGTGCCGCATAAACTGCTCATCACCGTAAATACAGAGAGTCGATCCATCAAGTAACATTCTCCATTTTGACTTGTTCTTCTTGGTTTTCCAATTAATTTACGGGCCTGTTAAGTTCTTTCTAGGTTATCCAGGACAGTTTAGAGCCAATTATCTTACAGGCAAAATCCACTCGCCGGAGCCCGATGTTCTTCTTCACTCGTTTCACCTATCAATAGCAGATTGTTGTTCCAGGGGCTTGGTGATCCTAAGGAAGCTGTGCCTTGATTTTGACTTTTCAATATTCTTATCATATGTAAAAGTAACAATATGACAAATTGCGTCGTTCTACAAAAATATCTTAATGTAAAATACATTTCTAAGCATTATTAAGAAAGTTTAAGGTTCAGCATTTTCAAAAACAATGTTTTTTTTGCACTCTTGGTCATCATACTGCCGTATAGCTAATGATTGAGCATCGTGACTTCCATGATAGGCCTCTGACAACTTCTATCCATCCATCACTGCACTCCGCGGATCAAAGGGCAGTTGTTAAGGGTAGTCTAGTTGCGTCTCCCTCTTGGTCAGTCCAACAAATTTGGATTCTTCTTTTATGTTTTGTCCTTCCACGCCTCCAGTAACCACAAAACTCTTCAAACTGTCTACTTGGCCACGAGCAATGTGCCCAAAAATTGGAGGACTCTTCGAAAGCATACTGTCGAAAATCTGTCAGTCATTCTCAGTTTTTCGAAAATGGAGGTGTTAGTTCACCTTGCTGTCCAAGGAATTCGTAACATCCTATCAGACACCCTTAACAACTGCCCTTCATACCGCGAAAAGGAGAGTGGATGGAGAGAAGTCGTCAAAGGCTCAGTCATGAGCTTTATTACAGGATGATGATTATGTATTTAATAGTTTCAGGATCGATACCTCACGGTAGTCCAATGAAAAATGTCTCAATATTTATTTTTCATACAATTCTTATACCTTATACTTCTTCTTCCTCTTCCTACAGATCATGATCTGTTTGTTCCGCTTGAACCCCTTCTTGTGGGTGGATTGCCAGCTGTCACGCCATCTCTTCGGAGGTCTTCCCGGTAATCTTCTTCCGGCTGGATTCCCTTGAAGGGCGACACGTGGAAGTCTGTCGTCTTGCATTCTGTTTACATGTTCGTTCCAGCATCGCCTTCGTTGTCTTCCCCACCTGACGATGTCTTTCGTACCACACTTTCTCCTTATTTCGGTGTTTCTGTTCTATATCTTAGTGTGTTTCCGGTTATACATCTCAGTGTTTTCATTTCCGAGGTTCTCAGGAGAGATTTTGTTCTAGATGTGTATGCTCCGGTCTCTATTAAGTAGGTGGCTATCGGTCTCACATATATCTTGTATATTCGGACTTTATATTATCATGTGTTTATTATACAAGGTCATAAAATATTATCAAATGATAATTAATCCACCAGATTGTACCTATAGACTGAATGGGTCAAAATTCCCTTTCATATTCCTTTTATATGCCCCTTGGGAACCTATGAAAAATCTTCTTCAATATATATTCCCGTAACCCTGAGATGATTAAAACGTGTCTGTGGCAAAATATAATAATATACTTCATGATATAAGTTACCTTACCGCCAGATCCTATGGCGTTAGATCTTGTGGCGTAAGTCCATGTGGCACGAGATTCCAAGGAGTTATCATAATAGAAACTTTCCACGTTTTATTTTGTTTATACAATAAACAAGAGTTCGTTTATATCCTGTTTTGTTTTACTGAATCCAGGAGGTGGGAAGAAAAATGTCAATTAACTGTAAACGATTCGTAGAAGAGATTTTACAATTAATTTAAAATTCAACTTATCTACAAAATTTATGAAATGTTATTTGTTGTCACAAATATTTATCGCATTCTCAGTGGCTTAATTTCATTGTAATTTACAAATGTTAATCTTAGTGGCCGAATTAATCTTATTCTTAGTGGCCGAATTAATTTTTTTTTTAAATTTCGTATTCTCGGTGACCTGATTAAATAAAGCATTTTTCGTATTCTCAGTGACTTTGTTTCGTTCCTATTAACATTATCTAATTTTCAGTGGCCTTGTTAAATAAACAATTTACCGTATTCTTAGTAGCTTTATTTCGTTCCTAATAACATTGTCTAATTTTCAGTGGCCTTGTTAAATAAACAATTTATCGTATTCTTAGTAGCTTTATTTCGTTCCCATTAACACTATCTAATTTTCAGTGGCCTTGTTAAATAAACAATTTATCGTATTCCTAGTAGCTTTATTTCGTTCCTATTAACATTATCTAATTTTCAGTGGCCTTGTTAAATAAACAATTTATCGTATTCTTAGTAGCTTCATTTCGTTCCTTTTAACATTTACTTATTTTCAGTGGCCTAATTTATTAAACAATTTATCATATTCTTACTCGTAGAAGCCCAGTTTCGTTCATTTAACATTTGCATTATTCTCAGTGATCCAATAAATCAAACAATTTATCGAATTCATAGTAGCTTTATTCCGTTTTTATTAACATTTATCATATTCTCAGTGGTCTGATTTATTAAACAATTTATCGTTCTCTTGATGGGAAAATTTTGTTGATATGAAAATTTACTGGTTTCTCAGTGACCTGATTTTTTAAACAATTTGTCGTATTCTTAGAGGTCTAATATCGTTTTTAATTTCATTTATCATTTTCTCAGCGACCTGATATAATAAACATTATTCGTCTTCTCAGTGGCTTGATTTATAAAATAATTAAGTGGCCTGATTTATGAATAAATTTATCGTATTCTTTGTGGCCTAATTTCATTGTAATTAACAATTGTCGTATCATATAACATTTATCATATTAATTGTATCACGATTTACATCATGTAGTATGTGCGTTTTTTTTTTCAATGCCTTATCCCAAATAGTTTTTTGGGTTTTTCCATACACGTTCTTGTCAAACAGACTGTATACATCATTTGGATGCAGAAGCGATGTTGGGTTAGTTGGAGAGACTCCAAAACGTTTGTATCCGATTCACATTGAACCTATAAAAGAATGAATACATGTCAGAGCTTTGAAACAGACTTCATTGGCTGAAAATAAGGCAGCGAAAGAACTTTCATGTTCTGCAGAACTGTCATACATGCATTTCGTTATATGCTGAACAATCCCAATTATCCTTCATATCTTCACGAAAAACATCCGTTTCATAACACGGATGTTTTGAGACTCATTTTTATACCAACACACTCAACCTCACTTTACATTTTTCTTATCATTTCTAATTTTTCTTTCAAACCTATCATTGATTCTAATAACTTATCTAAGAAAGCTGCAATAAATTGATATACAGCAATAATAAGCCTGCCAGATATTCTTCGTATTGCCATGTACAAAAGAGGATAAATTAAACGTTACGGGCGTTTCTCCTAGTCAAACAGATTTACATTTTATTATGAAAAGTAATGTACTGTTCGTTGTTCGGTTTTATTAATGTGTGGCGTTTTCTTTACGTTTCTCAAATTTTTAACGTAAAATTTTGCTGAGTTTGTAATTAAAACTCGTCATAAAATTAAAGAAAAAAGTTGTTTATCATAAATGTATCAATAAAATAACATATCAGTCCAACTTTAAGATTATCAATACAATTGTTGCTTTTGTTAAAACATTATTTATTTTACCGAATACTGATTTTCTCTCGGGAACCGTTGAAAACTGATATTTCCCAAAACATTTATAGCTGAAATTCTGCAAAATATGGAGAAAACTTATAATTTCAACCTGTTTATGTGTGTTATTTAGAATAAACAGAAATAAGTGGGATATATCCAAATTCATTAAAATTGTGGTTAGTGTTTATTCTCTATTAATATGATATAAGTATTCTCATATTACAGATATTAACGTGATCAGGTATTGTTAAGTTTGGTAAGCGTATATTATTTATGGTTAAGGCATTAATATTGTGGAGGTTTCAAGATATTGTAATTTGTTTTATCAAACACTGCAGTGTTTGATAAAACAAATTATAATAGATAAACGTATTATCATCATATTACATACATTAACGTTATCAGGTATTGTTTAATTTGATAAACGTATTCTCATATTACCGATGTTAACGTTATTAGGTATTATTTAATTTGATAAACGTATTCTCACATTACAGATGGTAACGTTATTAGGTATTATTTAATTTGATAAACGTATTCTCATATTACAGATAATAACGTTATTATGTATTATTTAATTTGATAAACGTTTTCTCATATTACAGATATTAAAATTATCAGGTATTATTTAAATATTAATTGTTATCACATTCAACTCACAAGTCAAAATATTTAAATTACTTAAATTCATTACTGTTGTTGGTTAATAACACATTGTTTTGTTAGTAGAATTAATGTTTAGCAAATTTGTTTTATTTTTATAATAATATAACAGTTTTCTTTGTTTTATGATTCGATTCTTTAAAAGCCTTTTTTCATTAAAATTAATTTATTTTATGTTGTTTATAGTTAAGGCATTAACGTTGTGGAGGTTTAAAGACATTGTAATTTATTTTTAACAAACACTGTTTATTCCACTTTTTTATGACGGTATAACCCTACCGGTTTCAAGGCTTTAACCTCATCTTCAGGGGAGCGTAAACAAGACTAAATGCTGTTCGGACTGGCACCGATATAGACACTTCAACGGATGGAGGCGGGAGGGGTGAGAGGAAGGCTAGGTATAATTTCGGCCAAGAGCGGTTTTTCTATCGATGATGCCAAATTCTTACATATTAGCGGCAACGGAAATAGATTGGACAGATTGGAGGCCCTAGAAATTTCTAAGTCAGTATACCGATCAGAGCATCTGTTGAATAGTTATCTCCCCAAAATCTCCCCGCTCTTGGCCGAAATTATACCTAGCCTTCCTCTCACCCCTCCCGCCTCCATCCGTTGAAGTGTCTATATTGGTGCCAGTCCGAACAGCATTTAGTCTTGTTTGCGCTCCCCTGAAGATGAGGTGAAAGCCTTGAAACCGGTAGGGTTATACCGTCATAAAAAAGTGGAATAAACAGTGTTCGTTAAAAATAAATTACAATAATTTATTTTATTACATCTTAATTGTGTTAAAACCTTTAAAATTTAAGAAATGACTAGCTCGTAGAAAAACTGTGTATTCTTGTATAAACTCTGTTTTTCTTTTAGAAAATATGCAAATGATAACATCCAAAAAATATTATTTTAATCCCAAACTCACGATTTGTGATACAAGAAGAATATTCTGAACATAATTGGTAAATAATTCATTATTAATTCACTCAAATAAGTTCATTCTAAGAGTATAGAGAATTAATTGTATTATTATTTCTGCAGTGCGTTCGATTTACTCGTTACGATAAAATCTGATTTAGGTTAAGACTGATCTGTAAAGATCTAAAACAAAATAAAATTAAACTTTGGTTTCGAATATGAAAATATAAAATTATTCAAAAAATATGTATAATATTTTATATAACATAAGTGTTCAATGTTGACACAGACTTGAAATACTCGTATATTGATTTTGAACAGTCTCGTTCCATAATAATATTAAGAGTTTTATCATTTATTTTTTTACTCATTCAAAACGCAGGGTTAAAATTTAAAAAAAATATATATTCTTTTTTTACAAACCAAAAATGCTTATTTATCATTCGTAATTCTTTCTTGAAAGGGCAAAATTATTCCTGATAACTTATGATTTAGATTAAAGACTCGAAGCGTGATTCCGTTTCGTTATATAAAAATCACTGTTTCATTCCATCGACTCTGCTATTTTTGGTAGTTGCGCCAGCAATTGGCGTATTTCGAATATTTCAGCTGTATTTTCAGGGGTTAATCCACTCTTTCTACCGCCCAAGGGATCAATTCTAACCCTGTATTAACCGAACCACGGAACAATTTTTCGGCTCAAAAGTAATATCAAATTAAATGCCGCCTGCCGGTTGTTTTGTTGTATACGCGAAAGTGGAGTATAATTAATCCAAAGCCGAGAACGTAGCTTTCCTTTACTTTTACCTAACTTCCAAAATAAAAACAAAGACTTGGAAACGACAGCGGGAAATTACGGCATACGTTGTTGTGTAGGGGCTGGACGCTTTATGGGCTTGTCGATTTTTTCTCACTTAAGCATTAATGAGAGTATTTTTTTACAAAAGTAGATGGTGCTTTAAAATATTTTAAAGGAAATAATCTTGGATATAAATTGTACTTCAGGCCGTTTATCAGTGCATTATTTGAGTAATTAAAAAAGAATACATATAGTTGATAGACCTACCATTGTCTTTTAAGGTTTTAAGTAAGCCTAAAAGCTGGGTTCCAAAAAAAATCGAACACGTAATCTCCAGGCATATTATGTTATAAACTTGTAGACAGACACTTTTACAAATAAAATTTTAAAAATCCTTTATGTATTTACATAAGTAGTTGTTACTTTAAAAGTGAGTAGTTGTAACAAACATTGTAAGTTGTATATTAATATAATAAATAAATTACAGCAATGTATCAGAAAAAAACACATAACTTGTTTAGTAAAAACGACTTAAACGAGTGCACGTCAGTACAAAAATTCAAAAGGACTAAGACAGTATCTAAGGACGAACTAAGGTGGCAAATCGGGAGTGAATCCCATCGCATTACTGACTTGAAATTAAGAGTTTTTCAGTCGCTTTTCAAAACATGCCAGTGACTTAGCGAGTCTAGCATTAATATGTAATTGGTTCCAGAGTCTCACTGCATAAACAGTCAAGGATGACGTAAAACAAGGGCGGTGAACTGAGAAAGCTAACAAAAAATATCTGCTTGAGCGTAGCACAAGTCTATTGTCGGAAAGACGCTGAAAATCCTCGGTGAAATAAGAAGGGGTGACGACACAGTTAAGGATATTAAACAATAGTAACAATATATGTATTTTACGTATATTTTTCATGTTCAATCATTAAAGCTCCTTTTGGTATGTAACGATGTAATCGTACTTTGTCAGATTAAAAATGAATCTCAGACAAACATTTTGAAAATGCTGCACTTTGTCGTACCGTTCCACCATAATATTCAAATAACAGAAATTCACATAGTCCTAAATCGATAAGAGCTGAGAAGGCTGAAGAAGATCCTTCTGATTACCTCATTCATTAGATCTAGCCATGAGAGAGTATTTTCTAGAAGCTGAAGGCAGCCAACGAGGATCGCTTGAGACTTCGTAATGAATAAGCCTTGCTCCTTTGTCCACTCGGAGAACGACTAAAGGTCCACATTTAGATCGTTCAACGCCGTGTGAAAGCAATTGGGATAGAAATGAATACACTTGTATATCTGCAAGTCATCCGCGTACACATGGTAAGGATACTTAAGAGATGATATGATAAGTTAACCAGTATAACGAGAAAGCACTTTATGCATTCCTATATATTTTTTTCTTTAGTAGACATTTGTTCATCATTCATTACTCAGGAAAGCAGAAAATATTTACTCTATTGACAATTTTTGTTGTTGTAAATAATACGTCCGCCATAATTGATTATAACACGTTACGTGTATCTTTAAAACACAGTTCAACGGTATAAAATCAGACAGTGAATAAACCTTCGCGTTCTATCGACGTTATTTCGCGTGCCTGACCGATCCCAGTTGTCCTTTATATATTCGTGGAAAATTCCTCTTTCTTTCAAAACACGAAAGTTTTATTTGATAAGACACTAGTTTGCATACCAACACACCAAATTTTCGTTTGTGATCCACTAGACGCGACAGTTGAACGAACTATAAAGAGAAGCCACATGTGCACCATCCTTATTCACGTTCAAAAGAAAAAAAATAACAAATATTACATCACTATTATTGTTTTATTTTCCTTCCTTATTCTTGAATGAAATCCTTTCTGATAGTTTTTATTGTTGAAAGATTTTTGTACTTAAATATAAAAGTATAATTTTAAATGGGATTAAAACAACTATATATCAAATATAAAAGATTACTGGATGTGTTTTAAAAAATAACTAAATCACAATAATCCCATTAGATGTACTATATATAACACACTACCTTGATCAAAAAGTTTTAGGACTTTATTCATAAAATAGAAAATACAAGTTTATTCATCAAAATCGATATGGTCTCCTTCAAAGTACTCCCCATCGACTGCAAGACACTTACGCCAGCGCTTGATCCAGTATGTCCATCAGAGCAATCTTCGATTTTTTCATGACATCCTCTCAAGCGCTGTAACGCGTTCCGCGAAGCGGTTTTTTAAGTCGGTTGAACAGGAAAAAGTTGCAGGAAGCCAGATCAGGTGAATTTGAAGGCTGTTGAATAGTATTCGTGTTGTTTTTGGTCAAAAACTCATGAAAATCATGTCTTTCGCGATTTCAACGCGGTCCTTTTTTTGCATGAAATTGAGGTATTTCGTCACCAGTTTTGCAGCGACACGTCTGAGGCCCAAATCACTAACCAAAATGTCTTGAGCGGATCCATAAGCGATGTTCAAGTCCTCTGTCAGTTCTCTAATGGTCAATTTGCTATTTTCGGCCAACATTTCTTTGATTTTATCGATGTTTTCATCGGTTTTCGACTACCGCTGCGTTCGTCATCCTCGACCGACTCACGACCACTTCTGAAGCGTTCGTGCCACCGAAAAACACTTCTCCAACATTTCCAAGGTCTGCGGACCGTTAAATCCGTTTTTCACACAAAATTTAATGCAAACTCGTTGATGCACAGTTGATGCCATTTTCAAACTTGTAAAAAATCGAAAACTCGCCCAAAGGTAGATGTACTCAGTACTGCGTAACTTTTACAAATGTCAAGCTATGACGTTTTGGAAGTCAAGAAATTTGGCGGGAAGTGTCAATGATAGATGTGGTAACCTAACAAAAAAAAAAGAATTCCAATCGGGTGACTGACAGTGCCACACGGTGGCTGGTCCTAAAACTTTTTGATCAAGGTAGTATCTATAACCATGTACAGAAAATCTAGTGTCTTGTTATATTAAAAATTTGTAAATATATTATTTTATTTAAAAGCAAATATTATAAAAAAAATTATAAACGATTCTAAGCGACAAAGCTTAAACCTTTTCCATAGGAGAATATTAAAATAAAAAATGTAAAAGCAGATTGAAATATTTTATTTGAGTTTAAATGTATAACTGGGTTTCTTTAGCGGAATAAACCTAAAGAGAAATTTTAAAATGAAAGAAAAAGTTTTTGTACGATTTCCGAAAAGAATGCCTAGTCATTCCTATTGAATTCTCAACCTTTGAGTTGAAACCTCAGGAGAAGTAATTTTCCTTTGAGCTGAAACCAGGTCACTCTTTACACTATGACTAAAAAATCTTTTTATTAAAGTCAAACGCTAAAATTCCACTTTTAAGATGTAAAGCCATTTAGTAATTTTATTTTATTCGAATAAACTGTGTAAGCACTTTTTGTTCAACAATAAAAAAAGCAGAAACAGTCGAATACGTTGATAAGGCAAAAATCATCCAAGAACATGAAACTAGTTGTACTTACGTTCATATGTAACAATAAACGTAACTGATTGTACTTACGTTCATATGTAACAATAAGCGTAACTGGTTGTACTTACGTTCGTATGTAACAATAAGCGTAACTGGTTGTACTTACGTTCATATGTAACAATAAGCGTAACTGGTTGTACTTACGTTCATATGTAACAATAAGCGTAACTGGTTGTGCTTACGTTCATATGTAACAATAAGCGTAACTAGTTGTGCTTACGTTCGTATGTAACAATAAGCGTAACTGGTTGTACAGAATTCTTCGTCGTGAACCATTCGAGGAAATTTGGTGATGGTTTTGTATCACAATGCCGTCATTGATGAATCCTCACGCTGTGAATATTTAAAAATAATATAAATATACCAATTTAACATTCATAAAAACACGATCATCAAAGAATCAACGAATGCTCCAACGATGTAAAAAAAACTGTTGTATTTATATGTAAGCCGATAACACTGTGAAAGTTAATGACATTTTAATTGATTTACTAAAATACTGTTTTTCCACTTAAAATAATTGTATGATTCTACCGGTTTAGAGGTTTTTATCTTATCATCAGGAAAACTCAAACAAAATTGAATCATGCCCGGCCTGGCACCGATAGACTTGACGCATATAACGATAAAATTAAGACTTTTAAGTTGAAAAATCGGACTGAGGCTTAGGGGTATAAGAAGACACGAGATTACTTAGTAAGACCTTGGAAACATGTGTTCACCAGGGGTTCAAACATGTGTTCACCAGGGAAACATGTGTATCTCAGGGCAAGGATCACATTAACACATGCATTATTTTACAACATATAATTTGATTCGCGTGATGTATACATATGTAATTGAGTGTCACTTTTTATCAGGTTGATGAAAATGTGCAACGGGGTTTTATATAATCAAAAATCGGAAAGAAATGTCGATTTATCTTTTCATGCTATATATCCTCAGTGACATACAGGCAAAAGCCTAGTTTATTGGAGACACAACAAATGAAAGGCAATAAACCTGGACCCATTAAAATTGTGTGTTTTATTAAATTACCTGTTGTTTTTTTCGCAATTTGTGTATATTTCTTGGCATATGTAAATAAATAAAATCAATAAATCGAAAAAGTGAAATATCACTTTTATGAACTTTTTCACCAATTATCTTTCCTTTTACCATCATAATAAAATACAATTTATATTTAATATGTTATGTTTTATAATTATGTGAAACAATTGACTATCTGCATCTTAAATTGTTATAATATTATGTTTTATAATTATGTGAAACCACTGATTATCTGCATCTTAAATTGTCATAATATTATATTTTATATGTTATGTTTTTTATAATTTTGTGAAACAATTGACTATCTGCATCTTAAATTGTTATAATACGGACTTATTTATTATATTTAATATGTTATGTTTAATAATTATGTGAAACAATTGACTATCTGCATCTTAAATTGTTATAATACATCTTAAATTGTTATAATATTATGTTTTATAATTATGTGAAACCATTGACTATATGCATCTTAAATTGTCATAATATTATTGTATATTTTATATGTTATGTTTTATAATTATGTGAAACAATTGACTATCTGCATCTTAAATTGTTATAATACGGACTTATTTATTACATGTATGTCTTATATAAATGTACTGTACTGGAACAAAACTATTTTTATTCCTATTAGAAAGTGAAATCTCGCCGAAAATCATGGATTAGCACTACGCTCAAACAGAGATTGTTTATTGGCCTTTCCGGTTCACCGCTCCTTTTTTTTACGTCGTCCTTTACTGTCCATGCAGTGAGACTCTGGAATCAGTTACAAACTAATATAAGACTCGCTCCTTACTTGGTATGCTTTAAGAAGCGACTAAAAAAACTCTTAATTTCTAGTCAGTTAAATAACGTGTTTCATTCCTGATTTTTCTATCCCTTTCCTTTCCACCATCCCTTCCTTTCCTTTTAATTGATGATATCTCACTTTATATGAAAAATAATGTTCAAGTGATTGTCCGTCTTTGTGGGGTTCGTGCGTTTATCGATTTCGTGGAGATGGATAGTCATTTGAATGATTTATGCGACCACATAACTTGCTTCATTTACTTTTGTCTGGTTGATTGGAGAGATTACCGCCTAGCAATAAGCCCTCCAGATTGTATTTACAATAAAAGTATTAAATAAATAAATATTATATAGCATTCTACATCATCATATTTTGCAGTTCAATTTTGAAACGATCGTCCTGGCCAAATTAAATTTGCTACATCATTTTCGATGTTTCAGACGAAACGAAAAAAAAACTTTATTTATCTCAGAATATTAATGTTCCTTAATTTTCATGCAATTATCTTCCTTAATTTTAATTATCATTAAAATTAATGTTTTATTTTAATTTTTGTTACTTTTCCTCCTATTTTGCTTTAAAACGTTGCGTTAAAAACAAGGGTATAGATACCAAGAACAATTACGTAAAAATTGCCAGCTAATTAACAGAAATTATTTTGTAGCAATAAATTAGCCAGATGTGTCCGCGTAAATGTGTCAAATATATATATATAAAAAGGAAATACCCCCACCACTCACTTTTGATAATTACTTTCACATGGTCAAATTTAATCACCTTAGAGTGCTCTTCTTTCTCCTACTTAATGTTTCAGTCTTCAGTTCACAGTCATCCCTAATCACTTTATCCCGTATTATGTCAAACATCGTCAGCCCATGAATTTACAAGTTCACAGTCATCCCTAATCACTTTATCCCGTATTATGTCAAACATCGTCAGCCCATGAATTTAAAAGTTCACACTCATTCCTAATCACTATATACCGTATTGTGTCAAACATTGTCAGCCCATGAATTTACAAGTTCACAGTCATCCCTAATCACTTTATCCCGTATTGCGTCAAACATTGTCAGCTCATGAATTTACAAGTTCACAGTCATCCCCAATCACTTTATCCCGTATTGTGTGAAACATTATCAGCCCGTGTATTTACAAGTTCACAGTCATCCCTAATCACATTATCCCGTATTGTGTCATACATTGTCAGCACATAAATTTACACAGCATACATTTCTAGAGCATTAACTTTGCCTCTTTCAGTATTGTTTTACGTCCACGTTTTACTTCCGTACATCAAAGTTGCTTTTAAAATGCTGTTGAAGATTTTAGCAGATTTAGATACTTTTAATTTAAAACATGGAAACTTACAAACATACATACCATCACACAGTTTCCCTGTCAGGGTAGACAGAGAGGATATATCGATAAACTTTCCTATCGACACACATATTTCAATTGTTCTACTTCCACACACCTTGTAACACAATTCCTGTGATTACTAGATTTTTTCTATTTTTTTTTTAAATATCATTCATTTGATCCAACAATACTTTCATGTTTACATCACTAATATAATAAGTTTATCTTCACCTGACGATGAAGACGGTGGTCTTCGACACCGGTAATACACCCAAATATAAACCTGTGGTGAACACAAAAATATAAAATAAGTTTTTAATTTACTTATTTTTCCTTTTACATAAAATATGGTACCACAAAGTGAAACTATAGTCTTTTCGAAGATTCAAGAAACAACTTTTCTTTCCTTCATCTTTTTCTCCCGCGTTACACTCGCATTTGATAGGTCAATTTGTTTCGTTAGTATTTCTTCATTCATTCGTTTTACAAATTCAAACCATCTCAGAGTGATCTTCTTCATGAACTAACTAGAGTATACAATACATAAGCAATACACCATTGATATACTGGCAGTATTTTCTTTATATCATCTTCCCCCAAAAGTGGCTATTCAACTTTCTGCTGTAGACCAGAATAATAAATGTCTGATGATATACATTCGGAGATATGAAAAGTTTCCCTCGTTCCTAAATATTTGATTAAATTCCTTTCAACGTAGTCTGTTGTCTTAATTTTATCTTTCCATCGAATATTTAAAATTTATTTATTCATTGGATCCGGGAAAATTCGTGTTTCTTTCAAACTCAAGACAGTTAAAATAAGATGATCAAATATTCGAAAGCTGTGTTACTGCATGTAACAAAATCAACGACACTGATCTTACAAAAAAAATGCAAAATCTTAAAAAAAATGTTGTCCATGTGGTGTTCTCGGTCTAACCTTAATGTATGGAAGCGAAGTAAGTCCATGAAAAGGAAGGAATAAGAGCAGAATTAATACGGTAAAAATGCATGCATTGTGTGGAACATTTGACACGACAGTGTTTGATGGAGTAAGAAATTATTGTATGAAAGATAACTATTTAAGATGAATAAAATAAATAGAATTAATAAATAATCTAGAAATCACGTGGTCACATTAAGAGAAAGAGTTGCAAAAGACTTGCAAAATAAATGTGTATGTTTAAAGTAAAAATGGAGAGCGAAAAACAACTAGGAAAAATCGGAAGGAGAGAGTTGGAGAAATTTTAACCGAGAAAAGTGTCAGAAGTGGGAAAAGAGGAGAGTGTGTATGACGAATATATTAATGGGAATAGAAAGATGTGGAAATCTGTCCTTTCTGCTTAACCCAAAAAGGACGTGGCATGATGGTATGTTTGTATCAAATATTTAATTTCCTGATTTATATTTTTTTTGTGTGCATAGTATGTTATATCCTACGGACTTGTCTCGAAACATTAATTCATTCTTATATACCAGCTTATATTGAATATGTTAAGTTGTTTTAATCCGTGACATATTCACAGAAAGCTTTGTGGAGTGTCAATGTTTAAAAGGAGGCGGAATAAAAATATCAGAAAATAATATATGGATTGCATTAATGTTTTGAATAAGAAACCTAAATGAGCTTTAAGATGGTTTGAAATTTGGGAGAAATAATGACTAAGCGAATAAACAAGTGCGAAGTGTACGTGCAAGAAGTAGGTCGAGATAAACTTGGTTGGATAAAAAGTCAGATTTTTAAAAAGTAGTATAATGTGAAAAAAATTGAGATTGTGCGTGACAATATGAATGAATGTGAAATAGAAGTAAATTGCGTGTTTGAATATATGTCCTCTCTGTCTATCCCGCAAGGGACATGGTGTGATGATATATGCACAGGTTTTATACGAAAAGAAAATACTTTTTTAAATTCAAATAAAACAATATGCTTTTCTCCGAACAATAATATTAAAGGAAAGGAATTCATTCAAGGATAAGGAAGAGAAATAAAGAGGTAGAAGGATGAAAAAGCATTCTGAATAATGTAATGTTTTTTTAATTACCTGTTGAACGTGATTTAGGAAGATCTACATATAATAGCTCTGAGAACTTCATTCCATAGTCTCACGCTGAGCGTTTTACGTGATATGTTTACAACAATGTTTAGAAAGATCTATATACGAGTATAATAGCTCTAGGAACTTCATTCCATAGTCTCACGCTGAGTGTTTTACGTGATATGTTTACAACAATGTCTAGGAAGATCTATGTACGAGTAAAATAGCTCTGAGAACTTCATTCCATAGTCTCACGCTGAGTGTTTTACGTGATATGTTTACAACAATGTTTAGGAAGATCTATATTTAATAGCTCTGGGAACTTCATTCCATAGTCTCACGCTAAGTATTTTACGTGATATGTTTACAACAATGTTTAGGAAGATCTATATATAATAGCTCTGGGAACTTCATTCCATAGTCTCACGCTGAGTGTTTTACGTGATATGTTTATAACAATGTCTAGGAAGATCTATGTATAATAGCTCTGAGAACTTCATTCCATAGTCTCACGCTGAGTGTTTTACGTGATATGTTCACAACAATGTTTAGGAAGATGCACATATAATAGTTATGGGAACTTCATTCCATTGTCTCACGCTGACTGTTTTACGCGATATGTTCACAACAATGTTAAAAGGTATTAGTTTTACTGAAATACATCTTCATTTAAGTCGTTCATGCTCTTTCTCGATTCCCTCCCATTTCCTTAGAAAGCGATTTCTCATGTTATACAGAAGCTGGAATTTTCATATTTAAATTAGACTTATATATATAATAAGCCATCTTTGGAAATTATAAAGTTAACAAAAATCTATAGTGAATTCAATGTCTCTATTTTTATTTTTATTGAAAAGACTACTTAAAAAAATCTAGATTTTCCCAAAGCACATATCATTTATAAATAATATCAAGCAGAATATTAGTAATTACCAGTGTACATCGTTTAAGCTGGTGTCATTTGAGCAGGTTGATGAAAATATAATAAATTATATATAATATATGAAAAAAAAAACAATCATTTGTCAGCCACTGTCTCTGAAATTCTGACATTATTGCACTAAATATGGCCACATCCACGTCAGCTACCGCATTGCACTCGACATATATTCTTACAACTGGGTTATACTAGAAGTCGATGTTACTAATAAATTTAGCCATACTGAACAAAGCACGTTATTTAAGAAAGCTAGAGAGAACACTTAAATAATTACGTTTCAGAGTCGCGGTGAGTTTAGAAGACCATTCAAAACTTTGTATAGAAATAAAAGATTTAAAATACATCTCTCAAGCAATTTATGATTGAAAAGAGACGATATTGCACTGTGATTTAAGAACATTTAGCAATATTTTCGTATGACACGTTTCAGACTTTTGACCCTTTAATTAATTAATTCTGTTGGATTACTAAAAGCCTGAGTGTTACAATGTATGACTCTTACTCCGGTAGCTCAGTATAGGTAAAACAAGGCTCAATAAGATCTCAAGATGTCGTGGGAAGAGGTAGGCATTCGTCAGTGCTTGGGTAGGTATAAATACATAATGAAACACATATTTGCTGTTAATTGGTTATATATTTAATCCTGACGAGCTGATACTCCGTCAGGAAAATCAAATGGGCAGATTACTCTCTGCTACTCCGCTAGCCTTTCAGATGGACAGGCAGTCGAAGCAATTTATTATCAGGGGTAATCTCACAACAGTCCGTTGCGGGATTGTGCAATTCTCAAAGATTAGATATCGCCAATCTCTAGAATACTCAATTATCACCATAAAATGACAAGCAAAAGAGGATAAATAAGGTTGATCTTACTCCAATACAAGACACCATGTATTATCCCAGATCCGCTTCAAGTGTATGACCAGGTCGACTCGTATATGGCCCTCTGACCTTATACTGTTCCTACAGGGCCGCTGATGTGAAGAAATTCCCTCAGTGGTTGCCGGCCGCCAATTCGTGCCGTAATACACCCACACGACTTGGTCCGGTGTGGAAGACTCCCGAATCTGGCGCGCACTCGATATTGCTGGTAGAATCAGTTACTTTGACCCGCGAATGAGTTGTACGCCTAACTCGAGATCGTCGTTTGGACAACAGTCCAGAATCTGCTCAATCAAAAGACTGAGGTGAAACAAGATCCCCGTTTGTAGATTATCCAGAATTTACCGGACAAATTGTATCAAATAAGAATGAACAATCAAATGTGAGAAAAGCTTGTTCAAGTTCGCGAACAGCGTCAAGACGAAAATGATGTTGACTTGACAACTTCGTGGCGAGAAATAGATGTGGGAAGATCGCGGTCCCTTAATTTAAGCGATCTCAGCCAAGCTCCGCCATTTTGGAACTCTATAGAAAGTCCCTCGCGACCGTTAAAAAAATCATAAATCTTTTCGTCCGGCCGAACGTTATTTTGCCAATGAATAGTCTATTTAAACTTTCACAGCGTAATTAAGTCGAGAATCCTTTTTGTATAACATCCGGTAACCCTAAAGGCGACACTTAAATTGTTTAAGGGACAATAGTTACTTCTTTTGAAATGTTTTTCGAGTGAAGTGTTTTATGTCTTCTCACCCGTTGATTCAATATTTAACTATGTCCGTAATAAATTAAGCGCGACGTATTTCTTTAGAAAGGAGAAGAGAAATTTTTGACCCTTTCTTCTCGCCTAACAATCGCGATCATAAAAGCGCCTTCGCCCTCGAAATATATCTTGCGCAAAGTTTTATTTTCTTTTCTTAGTAACAATAGTTATCTGTGACTGCAATAAAACAGATCGTAAGACGGAACACCAATTACAGATCTTTACAAAGACAAACGTTCTGCATTCTTTTGAAAAAAGGGAAGAGAAATCTGACACTGAGCCATGTTACAATAGAAGCTCTTCTCCTTTGTTCTGATTCTCCCGGTTCACTATTTTTAATGGTTATTTTTAACTGCAATAAACTAATTGGTCGACCGTACCCAAGTCCTGACACTCCATTTTATGTTACTGAAGAAAAAAAAATTAAAAAAAAAATAATTCAAGTACTGATTACGGCCCTGTGTCAATTGGTCATACACCTGCTCGCCGAAACAAGGATTAGATACTATGCTAAAGGGCATGACGTTACTGGGTCATGCCGGATACGCTCGTGGACGATTTAATAAGCCCCTGCATTTGCGAAAAGAGTAGGAAACCACGAAAAACTAACTCTCAGGGCTTCCCTATCTAAGAACACCTGGAAACAGTTAAACATTTTATAGAGCAAGGCACAATACAGGAGAACATCAATTATCGCCTTCCCCTCAACATGGTTACACATAATAAGTCTTATTATTATTTTTACAAAAAAAGAAACATACAACATTTAGGATAACAAAGACAACACAGTCACAAGAGTAATGTTCAAGAACAGATACTATCGCCTTCTCTACAGCATGGTTACACATAATAATTCTTATTAATTTACAATAGAAAAATGTACAAACATTTAAGATTACAAAGGCAACACACTCACAAGAGTAATGCCCAAAAACAGATCAAGTTACTTAATAGTAATTATGTTAGTTCACAACGGCTTCCCCAGAACCGGATCCGATAGTCTGCACTTTTTAGGGGCACTGATTTAGTTTCTTAACCTAATCACTTAAATTAAGGAAGCAAGGTGAGTTTCCTCCAGCTTGTCTGGTGATCTTGGATGTTGCAAGATGCAAGTCTGGCGATATCAATAATGAGACTATATAAGACACATTTAACATACAATTTTTCATTACACGGCCCTGAGACACCACTCATAAGGTGCGACATCTGACTATAGGCCTCCTCCAGGTCTAAAAACCGACAAGAAACAGTTACACTTGGTTATACAATACAGCAAATATGTGTTTATAATATCATCACCTCGGGGATCGTCATCCCTTTAGTGCCAATTCTCGTGCTAGCCAAAGTCGTCAGTGCGACGCCCACCCACATCACGGACGGTGCCAAAACTCGCATGATCCATAAAATACCATGGTTATCCGGGCACCGACGGTGCCATGAGCGTCCACCTAGACCGGGAGCACATGCCAATTTGGGTTCATGACGCCCATGGTTGGAGTCACACTCAACAACCCCCACTGGATGTATATAGGCCATCCGTAAGCCTTTCGCTGATTGGTTGGAGCCTACTCCACAACCGTTGTCACCAGTGCGACACCCGCGGACCCAAAGGGCGGAGCCAAGTTGTACATGATGTCCACGCAGAAAACTACGGTCATCCTTGTACCAATGGTGCCCACGAGCGCCCCACCTCTGTCGTCGGTGCGACGGCCGCAGAACCAACGGGCGGAACCAAGATACGCACGATGTCCCCACCATACTACCTACATCCGTGTACCGATGGCGCCACGGACGCCTGCCCACCTGGACCGGACTGACAATAAAACCTTTGTCACCAGTGTGACGCCTGCAGACCCAAAGGGCGGAGTCCATACACACTGCTATGGACGTCCCCGTACCAATGGTCCACGAGCGCCCACCTCTGTCGTCGGTGCGACGGCCGCAGAAGCACGGACGCCTGCCCACCTAGACCGGACTGACAATAAAACCTTTGTCACCAGTGCGACGCCTGCAGACCCAAAGGGCGGAGTCCATACACACTACTATGGACGTCCTTGTACCAATGGTCCACGAGCACCCACCTCTGTCGTCGGTGCGACGGCCGCAGAACCAACGGGCGGAGCCAAGATGTGCATGACGTAGTCATACCATACTATGCACCTCCGTGTACCGATGGCGTCACGGACGCCTGCCCACCTAGACCGGACTGACAGTACACAATAAAAACATGGAAAAAGAAAAAATAAAAATCATTGGCCGAAGCCTCACAATTAAAGGATATCCCATCGAAAGCCCCCCCACCAAAGCACGCACCAAATCCTTTTCATTCATACTTCCCAGCAGCACCTCCCAAACCCCTGTAGCAACCCCACTCATTCTCTATCATGGAGCTGCCTTCCATTCAACCTATACGACCTAGTGCCAGGTGAGCGACCCTTGATAGAACAGGATAAGGAATTGATAAGGATGTATCCGATGTGACATCATGAGGAAGTGAGCGCCGACGCTCTATTAAACGACGCGCATACAAACGCTATGCTATCAGCAAAAATCTCCACCCATTGTCCAGCACATAGTCTATTGAGCGCCACCATATTTTTTTCTTGGAACATGGAAACCTAATTTGGTAAAACTGAATTACCAGAAGTGCCACGGCAGCTCTCGCGTCAATTCACCGTAATGGAGCCTTTATTCCACCTTGGCGATGTCTTTGACGCGAAATTTACCTGCCACTTTCCCCTTCAGGTCAGACAGTTCATATATTGTGTCGGAAATTTTCCTTGTGACCACACACTTGACAAATCGGGGCGCTAATTAGTTGCTGAAATATCGCCCAGCGTTTTGATTGGCTAAAATACCCTCTCCATACCACTTGTCCAACTAGGTGGTTTATAACCTAGGTGTAAACTACACCAAGCAGCGCTTAGCTTCCAGTCTGCCACAACCTATCTGTACTTTTAACCTAAAGGTTGTTCCCTTTGCCTTATACCATTAGTTATTGCAAAAAGTGCGAACAAAACGTTCTTCCGGCACGGCCCCTCTATTCGGAGAACGATCCATGAGGGGCAGGGTAGAGATTATGCCGATGAGAAGAAAGGTGAACTCATCTTGCTATTCTCACAGCATCATTGAGGCATGAACAAATCCTTCCCTAGGTGTTCGCATCACTCACATTGGTTCACTCTAAACCACTTGACGAACACGTTATTAATGAGGAATTAAACCTCTCCTATACTAGTCTTCTGCGGATGGAAATTAACGTTGCTAACCTTTATCCGTGATATCATATGATTCTAGGAATCCACTAACTTTCAGCAGAGGGGACTTGCCTCGTCACCCTCAGCTGAACTTATATGATGCGGATCACGGCGGGGATATTTATTCCTCATATACCTTTAACTAATAGTTTTCGATGACGCCATCCCAAAGATGAAGTTTAAACAATTTGCCAACTTTATACTACGGCCAGCATCGTGAAAACATGCTCCACTCCCGATGAAGGAGGTTAAACGAACATATGCTTCAATACTGCATGGTATACTCGCTCGCTTGTATACAGACATGTGCCCTAAGGTCCCTGATTTCCTGCCCGAGCACATTAAAGTTGTCACAACGCGTTATATATGTAGACGTTCTAAAAATCAGGGTGGGTAATACCCTTGTGAGAGAAAAAAAATTCAAAGTTTTTTGTCCTTTGGTGACATACTTGTACTAATTAATCAGCGATCTAGGTTTCTATTACATCTGCGGTATCATGAAGCTTATGGCTGGCGAGCTTACCGCAAGGCTAGGCGTTGTTTCGAAAATTAAACTGAACTAACTACAATATACGGGTAATACGAGTAAAATTCTAACTTATTTACCATACCGCTGGTTATGAAACTTCTACAGTATTACTCTCTACTAGGAACCCTCCTGAGTTCGTCGCGGTACGTAAGATGTCCTAGACATTTGTACGCGTCATCGCAAAATTCGGATTTGTATAACCCTGTAGTACGGCTTCCTAATACACGCACAGGCATAACAATTATAGCCGTACGTCTAGAAGGCAACCTCAAAGGAACACAATACCAAATACAATACATAGGCACAAATACAATACAATACTAACAGAAATGAAATTATAAATATAATTAATGCAACAAAAAAAAATACAATTCAGGATAATAAGATGTATGTATGGCAGATAATAAGATACGGAAAAACACACAAGAATTATAACTCTCAAGCCTTTACCTGAGATCAATAAAGTCAATAATTAATTATCTCCAAGACTCTCAGTCCTGTTTGCATATCATTAAACCAACATGGTACAGAACCCTGGTCACCCTGATCGGCGAACAATTGTTCCATCATTCGTTGCATCTCAGCAGGAATGTTTTTTAAGCCAAATGGGGTGACCACAAACCGATATTGTCCCCGGCCCTCTACAAAGAATGCCGTCTTACATTTAGACTCTTTGCTTAATGGCATTAGCCAAAACTCATGGCTCAGATCTAAAGCAGTGAGGTAGCGCGTATCTCGAAGATTATCGAGAATTCGGTTAATGTTAGGTAACCGATAACAGTCCGACTGCGTCACTGAATTCAGTTTGCGGGGTCCAATACAATTCGAGCAGAAGCATCCTTTTTCGGAACAATGGAGGCATTATTGAGCCATTAACTCCTACTCGAATGAGAAAACAATTTCGGCGTAAGCCCGGAACGCTTCAAAAAGGGAATACCGAGCACCAAGCAAGTATCTAAAGAAGGAACTACCTGGAATTCCACCAACACAGTTTGGTGATCATAATGTAAAGGCAACTGGATCGTACCCAGCACCCGATGTCCCTGACTATCAGCCGTGTGAACGACTCCCTCAGCAGTTCGCATAATAAACCGTAAGTCCTTAAAATTCTGGTACAAATTACCCCCTATTACGTTAATTGCTGCTCCTGAATCTAGCAACGCCCTAAATGGTGAGCCCTGAATTTCGCAATGAAGATAGGGTCTCTCATCCCTAGCATTTGAAATTTCTATGGCACTAAGGTTACGGCTATTATTTCCTAATTCTATTGTATTTGACCAACCCCCTAGTTCCGAATTACCTTGACCGGGTTGGTCCCCTATCTGTTTTTTGGAATTAAGAAGCTCGGCGGCGGACGCGAAGTATCCGTCAGCAAAGTAAAAGGTCTAGAAGTCTCGGCACGACTCCTCACGCGATTACTTGGCGACTTATCCGGTTCCTTCTGGATAAGTGGTTTGTGCGGACAGTCGCGGGCAATATGATGCGGAAGATTGCACAAGAAACACCTCAACAAGGTCGGCCCTCTACCGATACCCTTCTGTGAGACGGATGACACACGTGCCCTTACCCTTGGCTGCATCTGCAGCGGCCGGGGTGATACCTCACCACTCCTGTTCATTTGTTCGAAAGAGGCACATACTCTTTCCATCTCTCGTACTGACGAAGGCCGCGTACTGACAAGGACTGAGCTAAACCTAACGTGAAGCCCTCTCTTGAACACCTGTAACAGCTCCACCTCCGTCAAGGCAGAGTCCAGTGTACTGTTTACCTCCAAAATTCGGGAGATATAATCGGTGGAAGATTCTTCGTGACCCTGCTTGGATGCCCAAATATCCAGCTTTCTATCTACCATAAAACTCTCTGACTCGAACCTCTCCAAAAAATGTGCCTTCAATGTAGCCCATCTCATAGGGTTCCTATACGTAATCCTGAAAAAGGTCAGGGCTCTGTCGCGCAAAAATTCAGGTAGGACGGGAGAGAGAGAGTCTACATCGAACCTACGTGCGTGCGCTATTTCCTCGAGTCTAACCAAAAACTGACGTACGCTACCCGAGCCATTGAACGGATCCACTGGCCACGATGAAAAATTGATATTTAATGGAGGTAATTGATTACCTCTAGCGCTATGAGACGGCAACATTTCCAAGTCTCTTGAAGGGCAAGACCCGGTAAATGGCAAGGAGGAGTCCGAACGAGGGGCTGTCGCTCCAGAAACCAGTTCCATAGAAAATTCCGGGGCTCCTCGCAAATTAACATGAGCCTTAGATCTCTGAGGCAATATAACCTGTTCTGTAGGAGAGTGAACGAGGCCCCGATTGTAGTTCCATGCCTGCCGACGCAACCTGGGGAGTTTGTTACCCGGAGTGATTCCCCTCTCCATCAATTCCCCAATCAATCTCTCCTTAGTTGCACTCGTAATATTGTCAATAGGACTCATTGTGAATTTATCCTCAGCTAGCAGGGGGGGGTTCTATCTGAAAGACTGGAAATCGCGAAGACTCTAGGCCACGCTGTTATTAATACGTGTTCCTAATCTCAGGAATAGCCTTCACCAGAAATTCCAATCGCACGTAATTGAAGAAACAACTCTACCTTAAAGGCCTAAAATAGAATAATTTAATAAAGTTCGATTACCCGGCCACGCTATTATAACACCGGTCTACTACTAATCTCGCCGACCAGATGTACGACAGCTAATATTCGTCAAACTTAATTAGCGAAACAGCCGGACGGCTCTGAACGAATAATATTATAGTTGACAAACTTAGTGCTCTAAATATTCTATTTTTTGTTGATGATTTAAAAATTTTCGAAGTGATCCAAACTCCTGAATACGCCACTAACTCTATCCAAACAGAAAGAAAACGTAACGAATTATTCCTTGCAATTGCAACTTCTATTAGTTGCTAGTCACCTGGCCAATCACAAGAAACTATGGCGTTCCACTAGCTCTGCCTATCCGATTACCGGCCAAATTCGAGATTATACTCCTTGTAAAACTACGCTCAACTCGATTTTTTCTAATTTTAGAAAATAACTACCTACACTCGCACAGCTTTTATCAGCCGCACGTTATTAGTTGGTTATTATATTTTATTTAATTAATAAATAAAATCCTCAACTCATACACAAAATGACCGCCAAACAAACGGTACTCGAATCAATTTCCGCCCGACCGACTTGACTGAAGTACAAAGCCTATGCTTTGTCGTTTTAGCGGTCCTGAATTGCTTTCAATTCTTTACCGAGTTATACGCAGTTAATCAAAATAATATAACAAAATTATACACCGTATACGATACAATAATGCACAAAATTTCGAATATCAAAAAAAGGAAGAAAAGAAAGAAGAAAACATAAAATTCAAATACACAGTATACAATAAAGTAATGCGCAAGATATTCAAATCGAAAAAAGAAAAAAAAGAAGAAAAAAACATAAAATTCAAATACACAGTATACAATAAAGTAATGCACAAGATATTCAAATCGAAAAAAGAAAAAAAAGAAGAAAAAAAACATAAAATTCAAATACACAGTATACAATACAGTAATGCACAAATTATTATAGTACCAAAAGAAGAAAGAAAGGAGAAAAAAAAACATAAAAATTCAAATTATACCGTCTCGAGGCCCCGCGTTGAAAGGCGGCCAGTTTCATACTTTTAACCCTTTAATTAATTCCGTTGGATTACTAAAAGCCTGGATGTTACAATGTATGACTCTTACTCCGGTAGCTCAGTATAGGTAAAACAAGGCTCAATAAGATCTCAAGATGTCGTGGGAAGAGGTAGGCATTCGTCAGTGCTTGGGTAGGTATAAATACATAATGAAACACATATTTGCTGTTAATTGGTTATATATTTAATCCTGACGAGCTGATACTCCGTCAGGAAAATCAAATGGGCAGATTAGTCTCTGCTACTCCGCTAGCCTTTCAGATGGACAGGCAGCCGAAGCAATTTATTATCAGGGGTAATCTCACAACAGTCCGTTGCGGATTGTGCAATTCTCAAAGATTAGATATCGCCAATCTCTAGAATACTCAATTATCACCATAAAATGACAAGCAAAAGAGGATAAATAAGGTTGATCTTACTCCAATACAAGACACAATGTATTATCCCAGATCCGCTTCAAGTGTATGACCAGGTCGACTCGTATATGGCCCTCTGACCTTATACTGTTACTACAGGGCCGCTGATGTGAAGAAATTCCCTCAGTGGTTGCCGACCGCCAATTCGTGCCGTAATACACCCACACGACTCGGTCCGGTGTGGAAGACTCCCGAATCTGGCGCGCACTCGATATTGCTGGTAGAATCAGTTAACTTTGACCCGCGAATGAGTTGTACGCCTAACTCGAGATCGTCGTTTGGACAACAGTCCAGAATCTGCTCAATCAAAAGACTGAGGTGAAACGAGATCCCCGTTTGTAGATTATCCAGAATTTACCGGACAAATTGTATCAAATAAGAATGAACAATCAAATGTGAGAAAAGCTTGTTCAAGTTCGCGAACAGCGTCAAGACGAAAATGATGTTGACTTGACAACTTCGTGGCGAGAATAGAAGTGGGAAGATCGCGGTCCCTTAATTTAAGGGATCTCAGCCAAGCTCCGCCATTTTGGAACTCTATAGAAAGTCCCTCGCGACCGTTAAAAAAATCATAAATCTTTTCGTCCGGCCGAACGTTATTTTGCCAATGAATAGTCTATTTAAACTTTCACAGCGTAATTAAGTCGAGAATCCTTTTTGTATAACATCCGGTAACCTTAGGCGAAACTTATTGTTTAAGAGACAATACTGTACCCTTCTTTTTTTAATGTATCTCGAGTGAAGTGTTATTCCCAGCCGT
>CATKWJ010000849.1:2500-29191 GCA_949825065.1 Odontocerum albicorne
GACTAAAAAGAGCACAGATTGGATACCACGAGAAACAATCAGACCGAGGAGAAGACCTCAAAACAGATGGGACAGACCCTTCGTAAAATTCGCAGGCGTGACCTGGCAAAGAGAGGCGAGAGACCGCAAGATATGGAAATCTTTGAAAAGCGCCTTTACCCAGCAGCGATCAAACCAAGACACAGAAGAACAATAATGATTTAAACCAAACAAAACGACCAACAAGTAAATCTAAACCTGAACCCGACATATTCACAAACTTTTATGCTAATTCATTCGAAAATAAATTACTACTTTAAAATAATATCTATGCTCTCAACAACTGAGGCTACTAATGCATGTACTAATAATTCTTTCTTTCCAGCATTTTAATACCACACCAAGTGTACCAATATGGTTAAAATCGAAGCATTTCATGCTGAGACAAGATCACTAGGTGTCCTCCAAAGCTGTACGGCGGACAGAAAACGGAGGTAGCCACTACCCTAATATGACAAAACCTGGCGGGTTTCACTAAGACAACCGGTGAACAGATGTGAAGCCCAAAATTCAAGTCATAGGGGTGCCCTCACTCAGCAATGGGTAGAAAAAGGGCAGATAAAGATAAAGATATATATATATATATATATATATATATATATATATATATATATATATATATATATATATATATATATATATATATATATATATATATATATACATATAATTAAAAAAAATAACACTTTTTACATAAACACATAATGACTGGTTATTTAAACACTTGCACGCAAATCCAATTCGAGGAATTATTGCTTTGAAATAATTTCTTCCAACCAATCAGGGAGGGGAAATTGGTCGTCATTATTCATTCAAAACCTCTGTTGAAACTTATATCAAGTATTTCAAATAAAACATTTAGTCAAATTTTCCAAAATAATATTTTTCATCAAGATCGTTTGGACGGATTTAAATTAATATAACTTAGTTCCAACTAAATTAGAGAATATTTTTTTAATCATAAATTTATCACATTTCTTCCAAATATCTCTATCCAAAAATACTCGTATATACTTAACATGTTCTTATAAGTAAAAATATCTTAGTATCGAATGAATCTATCATAAAAGTACTGCATTATACAGTTCCTGTCACTAATGAAATCATTCAACAAAATTCTAAATACTTAATTCCAAAAAACGTATACATTTTTATTTAAGTGAAAAAAAAAACAAAATTTCTTAGTATTATAATTGAGAAATTAATCAATGGTTTTGTGGTACAATTCGTTAAAATTGTTATATATTGACAATACAAAAAAAACAAGTAATTTTAGAACACTCAATGCGTAATACATAAATTATCAAAACGGTTGTTTTTGAACGTAGGTAGAAAATATGTGGGAAGATAGGAATTGGTTCCTTGCACTACTAATATGTTAAAATACCGGTTTCATGTAATCAATTCAAGTAACGATGAAGGGTTACGTTTTATTAAAATCAGCGATTACATTAAATCGTTTTTAATTATTCAATATTTACTACTCGAGTATAAACAATAACAAAAGGTGTACGAGAGGTATGTATTGGAAGAATAAGGCGTCGCATGGTGAAATTAAACATATTCTGAAATACATAAATGGTAAGGAGTGTAAACAATAGAATATCATACATATAAACGTTAGGAAAGCGATAGATATATGTACGTGATTTCACAACGATAAAAACTGGTAAGACAAAAACAAATACTCTAGTTTTGTCTATCGAAACAAAATAATAAATAACCTTTCTGTGGTGAACACAGTAAAAACAAACTCGGATGTAAAATCAAGGGCACCTTCACAAATAACACCGGCTTCCGAATTGTTCACGGGAGTGTGAAGTTTGAATAGATTCCGGGAAACGTCAATTTTGCAATTATTTCCAAAAGCCTATTCTCAGAAATTTGATAGACATTTAAACCAATTTTTTCGACATTTGCCTAATTTAGAGCTTATTATTTTTTTGCTCGGAATTTGAAAATTATGAGTTTCACAGAAATATGTAGTAGATATTCAGTGAAAGTAAAATATTTTAAAAGCACGAAATTCACGAAGATAATTGAGTCTTTGTTCATTCATTCGTTTGGCGCCCTTCATTTTTTTGCGATACAGGCATATTAAAGAGCGTGGCCGGAAACAACATTGTCTTCAGACCAATTACCGAATGTGAAGAGGGAACAACACTCGCACAGTTTATTCGACATGAAATGGAAAACGCTCGACTGATCGACGAGATTTCTAGGTTTAAATTAAAACTTCTCTAGCGCTGTTTTGACTTTTAAAACCCAAATATAATGACATCGAAAGACAATCATTTTGAAATATTGATGGATAAAAACAGAACAAAATGCACAATTATTCGCATTAAAAAGGTACTTTTTTGATAAAACTTTCCTCTTGAGTTAAATCGAATGCATATCATAAATGAAGTGTTCTCAGTAAGAGACATGCAAAAGCCTAGTTTACTGGGGGCACGATAAATGAAATGCAACACACCAAGATCCATATAACTTGTGTGTCCCCATTAAATTATCTGTTGTTCTTTCATAAATATGTATTTATAAAATTTCTTGCCATGTATAAATAAATAAGTAAAATGAAGTGTTGTATCTAGTTCATCAATATTGCGATTGCGATTGATATCGACAAAATTCTATTTTGTTAACATATTTAACACAACACAATACGAAGGGTTGTATGTAGACCAGTTTGATGTAGAGCCAGAGCCCTATGCCCTATCCTATGCTTGTCAAATGGAAACTTTTTTATATATGTTACAAGGTAATGGAAGCTAAATTAATAAATACGAGTATGTCTACGGTATAAGGTCTTCCGTAGTCCATACCGCATTTTATAGCTTCAAGTGCTGACGTTTCGAGAACGTTGCAAATCTCACCATTACAGTTTGTTGGCTATGAATTTCGTTATGGGTAATACGCTACGGTTGAGACCGAGTGGCATTCGGTGTGCACCCTCCACTTATTTGTCACACGACACAACAGCGTCTTTTACATAACATGAAAAAATATTAGCACATACGACAACTAAATTAGCGAAATTAATAACCAACATATTGAAAAATGTACCGTTCTCGAAATGTCAGCCACAAAAACGCAGTGTAAACTCTGAAATAATAGATAAAAGCAAAAGTAAACGAAAAATAATATTGTTACAGCCACAAACAATAAGAGATGATATTTTCATGGAAAATCGATTCAGCGAGAACATTTTTAGCAAGCGCTGCATCTATTTCGTACGTGTTTAAAGTGACATGTTAAAAAATATAACATGATAAAATTTCATTTTCAGTATAAAATCGTGCATTCCAGAGCACATCATTATGAATTGTCGATCTAGCAAAAAAATTACAATAATCAAAATATGCTGACGTGTTGCATGAACATTATGAAAATTATGGACAATAGTCCATAGACGAAATTGCCTACACATTAAAATCAAAATGACGCAATGTTTTGCACGAAAATGATACAACTGCATATATCAAACATTAAACATGTTTATACATCGTGAGTACGCAAATATAATAAAACTATACGTGGATTGCAAAGTTATAATCGTGACGAATCTAGCATATTTCGCTGGCACTGGTGGTTTACGCGAAAAATAAAACCAGTCACCTTTCCCATTGGACAGACTGTGTACCTATATATACAAGCTTATCATCACGCTGTTTCCCTGTAGGTAGGCAGAGATGATAGAATTTCACTTTCCTATCATAACATACATCTTCTTCAGTTTCTTTAACATTGTTTTTAGTAAGTACGAAAAAGAAAAAAAAACGATTTTCGTAGCCTAGTAGACAAGACGCCTGTCTTTCTGTCCGGGATTTGTGGAATCGGTTCACGTCGGATTTTTTCAAGAGTTTCAGTTAGATTTTCACTTAATGCCTCTTTAATATTGTCTTGTTCATTGGAAGTGATTTACTTGCCAATAAAGTTGCCAGGTTTACTGTATACAACGAAAATATAATACAATATAGTTAAACTTTTAAGTATGCTAAGGTATATTTAATAATCTGTACTAACGGTATAGAAAATCTTTTTTTTAACTTAAAACGTGGATAAATGTTAACCCCCCCAGTATTTTAAAAATAGTCTGTGAAATAGCTGTTAATCAAGTTACTCGTACTTTAGTAAACTAGACATTATGATGCACAAATTTTGAAATGCCAGGGAAATAGATTAATGTAACGAGCGCAAAAACTTAAGTCAATATACCAGAAATGCAGGTATTGAGATGAACGAACCTGTTGTGAGAATGTATGACGCAGCGGAGAATGAGGAAAAGAATGTGGACTGGATAGGATAGCGTCATAACATACCATAAAATAACCAAGAGCAACGGTCAGATGGGTTTTGCCATATATTTTTTTATATTTATAAGTTATATCTTATAATTATTATGTAAAAAAACCTGCGCGGCTGCGGCCACTGGATTAAGAACTGTCCTGCATCTGCATTTGTTTAGAAAAAAACATATTTGGCAAGGAAACCGAAGAAAGTTTACTAAGGGAAGACGAACTACTAATAAACCTTTGTGGATCTTTCGACATGTAATAGTAACACATTCTGCATTAGGTTGAGTATAGTGTATGTGTGCAGCGTTCATACTCGTATAATAATAAATGACAATTTATATAGCGCCGTTTAGATAGCAATCTCTCCTCAAGGGCGCTCAATCATAAATTTTGATAAAATGGAGTATACAGTTGTCTTCAAGTGCTTCTTTAAGCTGCACACGACATCCACATATCTAATACTTTGAGGCATCCAGAGATCGATCCAACTGAAATATTACTAGAAAAAAATTATACTAACCAAAAATAAAGATCCACAATTCATTGCATATTACGCAATAATTATATGACTCACAATAACATATGAAATATAATAAAAAATACATTGTTATCGACTAAAACCTATCAAGACATAGATAAAATACACAGTTATCGACTAAAACCTATCAAGACATAGATAAAATACACAGTTATCGACTAAAACCTATCAAGACAGATAAAATACAGTTATCGATTAAAACCTATCAAGACATAGATAAAAAATACTCGTATAATGGAATATTGTGCACAACTTCAGTAATATAAAAAAAATAGTTCGAATCAAATAATTTCAGGCTGAGTATAGTATTTTTTCACACTATATGATATATTCTAAAATAACTACCACAGGATGAAGGTTCAGATTCTTGTGCCAGTATTTTATTTAGATTATTTTAATATTCTTTGTAATAATAGTCTCTTATTTGTATGAAAAACAAACTTATATAAGTGATATTGGCGAATTTTTTTTCATAGAAGAGGTTAAGGGATCGGTTCTTTAATTTAAGACTTATACTTAGAAAATAGCCACAAAATATTGATTCATTTTAGTTTTATTACACTGAAAATAAAACAAAATATTGATTCATTTTAGTTTTATTACACTGAAAATAAAACAAAACATTGACGGTGATGTAAACAAATATGTGGTAGAATTGGTAGTGAAATTTGGACCAATATTGGTTCATGTCGTTATTTTAATCAAAATGTAGGCGGTGATTTCGTTCCTATACTATCAGGATCTGCCATGATATCATTGAGATGAAAAGAGAAATTTTTTGACAGTGTAATGATGGGATTCATAATGCAATGTCAGGAGAATCCACTTGCTCGAAGCGAAATGTTCGCAAGTGCGAGGAGAAAACTTGAGAACAGATGGGAACGAAACAATGGCAGTAATTTTAGACATGGCTCGCTTTCGGAGGCCGCTCCCCCGGAGTTTGTATACACTTATCTCAGATTTTGCCGCGCTTGTATCATTTGCCATTTTCAACACATTGAGAACCTAATTATAAGTATAAAAGTAAAAAAAAACATTATTTATAGCCTTGCGTTTAGACAATTAATCGCGAGACGTGCGAGTATTGTTTAACTTTTCATGTTTGATTATTGTCTCAGTTAATTACACACTCGATACTAGAGAGATTTACAAGACATTATTATAGAGTTTGGTTTGAAATTGAAGGTTTTTGTTTTCCTTTCATGTATTAAAAAAAATCCTTCGTCACAAAACTTTACTTCACCATTGTCTACTCTTATAGCTATTACAGTTTTTTTTCTATTTATCTGAATATCTAGTTGATTAAAATGAAATCATCATTATCACGTAGACAAAAATAACAGATATCCACTTGATTCTATCCTGGCACACATATTTCGCTTCTACCACATCCATAGACCTCGCCATACATACTCTCCAATTATAAAGACTCACTAGTTTATTCCCATTATTAACCATAATATTTGGCACTTAGCAGGAAATATCGAATGTTTAAAATTCAGTTACCAGAAAATACTTACCTGGTATATTCGGTTTCATTTAAGTATCTTTAATATAATCTTATCTGTATACATTTGTTTAAACAAAAAGAAAGCGAGACCTATTTGAACTGTTTAAATGTATCTGCTCGTACAAGTATTCTTAGTCTACGAATTCTAGTTTCATAGCTTACATATTTTCATTCAGATCTTTAGACTACACGAGTAGGATGATTCCTTCGATGTTATTAATCATGGATACTAAAAATAACCAACGTGACCTAAATTGAAGTCATAGAGATGTAGATGTGCAGAAGGATGTTCTATAACCACTGGACAAGGATGAATGAAGATGCCTTCCGTATAATGGATACTGATACACACCTTCTCCAAGGCATGAAAAAGAGAAAAATGGAAACCTTGGTCACACCCTTAGTGACCCCAAATGGGCCCAAATATACGGAAATCTTTCCTTAATTTCGATTACTTTGAGGAAAAGAAAGATTGATGGGAGAGGTGAGGTGCATGATGCATAAGAATACTGTGGTATAATAACATTATCTAAAACACTGTTCTACAACACAGGGAATTTATTCACTTCTTTTGTTGGTTAAGGTAAAGGAACCTGATTAGTGTTTTTTGTACATTTTATTATAATTCATTATGCCTCTATAGGTTCAAAACTCGAAAAATGTTGATTATCAAGCATCGTTTTAAGTTCTGTATTTTTTCTGGATATTTTTACAGCTTTATTTACGATTTAAATACAAAAAATCGTTATTCTTCGTTATCTGAAGAAATGCGATAAGTATAAATAACTTGGCAATTCTTACACCGTTAAATTCAATTACCAGCGTGTCTCGTATACGGTGAAATAAATTCGGAATGGGACAAAAATAATTCACATTAGACAGGAATCAAAGCCAACCAGTCCAGCCCCCAGTTATTATATAGAAACTTATTCCTGTTTCACTACCATGACGCATTTCCGGTTGGCAAAAAATGTGACAGTCAAATGGACGTAATTATACAAAAAAAAACACCCACATTTTTATACGTTCTAAGATAATATCGTGGAAATACTTTGCCATTTTTTATTGGTTTGTATCCAAGTAAAAAGACGTAATTCAACCATAAACCCTTTTGATATTTTTGCACACAGAATATATGATAGACGTGTATGCTTTTACGATATTTCAAATAAATTAAATATGTGTGCTTGGTGTGTTTGATCCTCTTTACGTGTATACTTCCAAATATATTTGAATACTACATATTAGGTTAAAAACTGTCCGTTAAAAAAGTCAGTGGTTAAAGTCCCGTTTTTGGGAGCACCGATCTATTTGCTGGCTTTGCATTATTAACTTATCTATTTAATATATTGACCTTCGCATTCCAATCGAATACCGCACTGCGTCTGGGACAAAGCGGTCATTTGACGCTGCTTCACTTTTACTTTTTGTCCAGAATCCTTGGGAAGACGGGCTGGCTGAGCTGACTGTACTCGTGTATTCTATCAAATAGAAATTTTATGAAATAATGAGATAACCGTGACATGGAAATATTTCTTACAGAAGAGCTCGTCTGTAAATTTGTAAAAGATTTACAAATTTAAAAAATAAAGATAAAAGTATTATTTTGATCATAAGATTTAAGGGGCATTAAAAATACAATATAATATACTTTCAAACCCATGATGTTTTTTTTTAAATCTGACACATATGGTAAAAACTTGACAGTCTCAGTGGTCATGTTCGTAAGACGCCTGTCTTTTGAGGCTGATGTTTCGGATTCGATTCCCGCTGGAACCCAGATATTAAAAAAATTATTCAACTCTGGTTTTCCTTTCAGGTCTGTTAAACTAAATTTTGGTTGGTTGGAAGAGATTGCTCGCATGGCAATACATCCGCCAGGTTGTAAGATACAACAAAAGGCAGCATACAACGAAAGTGTGACACAATACAATTAAATAAAAACTAATTATCTAATACATTTCGTTTCATTTCCATTTATTATTTATCATAAGAGTGTTTTATACTATCATATATATTTATTTATATAATAAGAATACTAAGAGATATTCTTAAAATATTTAAAGAAATAAAAAAAATGCAACAGATCAAGAACAAATAAAATCGTGCTATATCAAACTTGGTAGATAATTCAATTCAGGACAATATATTTTTAATAATTTGAGAAATGAAAGTTAAATTTGAAAATTGTAGGAATAAAATTGCTTAAGCTGAGGTTGCGCTCGACGTATGTTATGTGTGTTGTTTGTATTTAAACTGTGAGTTCCGTATCTATTTAAGTGGTTTTAAAATCCAAAGCATGGATTAATGGGGATAACATTGCCTCCCGATCATACCCTTTTGATATGTTGAGTGTGTTGAAAGGTACCATACGAATGAATTAATTAACAGCACACGAATGAATGAATTAATAGTGAATTTCGTTTTATAAAAATAACTTGAAGACAAATTGTAGGGGCGGAAAGAATGTCTAAACTAATCTACATATTGGGATCGGAATACAGGAATCTTGAGTATCAAGGAAAATTTCGTCGAGATAAGTAAACCAGCTTTATAGAAGGAACATGGGTAATTTATAAAATATATCTAATATCTAATAGATCTAATCGATCTTAGAGGCTAATTGATCTAATAAGTCGTGCATGCAGAGAGTAAATAAAAAGAATTTGTTCATAAAGAAGTGTGATTATCGTTTTTCTTGGTCCATCTCACTAGGGAACTCGGCTTGAAGATATGTACTCGTAAATGTGCGTACATGTTGTAGTCTGCAGAATGATAGTAGATAAATGACTCCGGATGATTCAGAATACTAGATGTAGGATGATTTATGACAAAGAGCTTTGGTTTTGTCGGCCTTTGTACTTCTTTATGAACACCAAGGACGTAAATGTAATACTAAATCATTGGAGCCATAAATCACGTTGGAGGTGTGGTTTGACCAAAACCAAAATATCACGATGGTCGATCATTCCGTCATTAGTTTATCTTGCTAAATTATGGGATTAGGAGAATGAATAATTATATACAATATATTTTCCAAATATTCCTATTTCAGTATATTTATTCGTCGCTATCATTATTATTTCTGGTATGCCGACCATTTGAGGGTTTTAGCTAGATGAACCAATCCTTTCCAGGATCTTCTACATAAGCTAGCTCCATTCGACGGCGTTCAAGGTTTCTAGGAACTTCATTACACCATTCCGCCAAAGAAGCCTCGGTCGTCCAATTGGATTTCTGATTTTTTTGTATTTGATAGACAGAATTTCATTGATATGTTACAGTAAAAGCGAATAGTCAGTGAACGAAAACTATTACTAATAAATGTACACCTTCACTCAAGTAATTAGTGCATGTGTACTACAGTGTTAACTGTTCACATTCATTTGTAAAAGTGTACTTTAATTGCTTGTTGTTAGTAAATGTTCTAGGGTATGAATAATAATGCGCAACGGCGGTTCTTGTAATTTGATATGCGAGACTTAAGTGTAAATGCAAGAAGAATGCCACTTTTTGCACGCCGAAATGTCATAACTTTTCGATGTGCTGCAATATACAAATAAAAACGTTAACTTAAATATTTTTTATCATTCTATTTTAAATTTACTTTCCCCAAGTCCAGTTAGTTAAGGCCAACATACATTAGTGAGAGTATACAATCACTATTAAATATGGATATACTATTTTCAAACGAACGATTTCTTCCACATTAACTAATTACTTTAGTTAAGGTTTAACATACTCGTACATTCGCTATGAATAGTTAACTTTAACTATACAATCCACTTCCACTATGACATATATACTGAATAGAATAAAGTATGGAACATCTTGAATTCGCATGTTCAGACCCCTTAAAAGGTAAAAATATATGCTAACATAGATACTAGTGTCTGAGGAATAAAGTGGTTAGTTACTTGTGGTAATATTGTGTAGATGTCCAAGTACGAGAGTGCCTACTGTTATCTACATGCGTTTCTATCACGTTCTTTTCTATTAGGCCAATTTTCTTAAGATAGCATTGTCTATTAATTAGAGATCGCAATCTTATATTATTTCGTTCCTGTTCACAACATTAAGGGATAATAATACGAACAACTTCCTCGAAGATCTAAGTGAATTCAGTCAAATGTTTAAAAAGATCATATATTCATAAAATATAATATATCATCGGGTATCTGGCAAAAATTGGTAACTGCAACATTTCGAAAAAAAGAGGTTTTTGGAAATTATCATTGAATGGCCTGTCTGGAAAAAAAATTAGAAATACTATTTTCACACAATAAAAAATATTTATGTGCTCAGATACATATACTTGCATATTGGAAGGAGTTTCACTTTAGAATTGAAACATCTCAGAAACAGTAAAATGTTGATTACCAATTTTTGCTGGGAACCCCAGGATATTTCAGTATTTTTTTGCATTTCCACTCCTAACGAGGTGCTACAAAACTAAGATGTCTTTTTTTTAGTAATTTGTCGATTTAGAAATAGTCAAAAATGGTATTAAGTAATAAAAACAATGCCAACCCTTGACATGATTAATATTTATGCAAATTTAAGTTAATGATAAATAAAATGTCTAAGAAATTTCAAAATAAAATATGGAAACTTCATTCATTTGTTTAACTCTTCTCTTCTCAATCTTACCTGAAGTACAGTTTGGTCGGGTCCGATTAGGATTATAGATTAGGAGTTGCATGGCCGTGTAGTAACGCACTGGACTTCTTGTCGGTTCGAACCCCACACTATGCTAGTTCCCTCGAATTAAATAGGCATATTTTCCGCCTAGTATTTGGGGGTATAAGCATATTTCCCGCCTAGTACGCATGATTTCGGTCATATCTATTATTTCAGAGAGAAAAAAAACGCGTACCGGTGTGCTCTGATGGCCTCCCTTCAGTATCCTCGAATTCAGTACAGCGGTGTGGCCGGCGAGTTTGCTGGTGTGCAACGGATCACTCACTTAAAAACCCAAACTTCACGGCACAGCTTCGCTTTCCAACTGAATTGACGTTGGGATGTCCTAGGCGAGTCTCAACAACGAATAGAAGCGAGAACAGGAATGAGCTGGATTTTGGCACAAACCTTCCTGACAGCGTCCTCGACAGCCAAGTTAAGCCACTTCCTGATAGCGTCCTCGACAGCAAAGTTAAGCCCACTTGAAATAATACTATATTTCATACAATTTATATTTTTTGGAAGCTTTAGTTTCAATAGTTGATTCTATAATAAAAAAAATAGAATGTTGTTAAGAGGTCAGCTTCGACTGTGGATGGAATAAATAAATAAACATTAGCGCGTGATCTACAAAAATGTTGATATTATTTGAAAAACTGCCAGTGATTTTTGGATTGTGACACCATTTATCTTAATTTGTCATTTAAATTGATTTGATTAGTTATTTGAATTGTCAATAGCAAGTTTCTAGGATAAAAATATATGTGAGAAATATTTAAAATACGTATGATTACTTATCTATGAATAAATGAGGATTAAATTTATCAGATTTAAAATTTTACAATGTAAATAATCAACATTGGTCATCAAATAAACACATACCTAAAACATAATTATCATAAACACAATACTTACAATAAAATCATGTATACGATTAATGAAAGAATTTATAGCTGGATCGTAAAAAAACATTTTCATAAGAAAAACTTCATGACCTTTCCGGATAATGTCATAAAATTATGCGGCAGAGTCAATAAACAAAATAAACATGTTGCGTGCTATATAACCTGGAGAACAGTCGACTGAACAATACAAATAAAATAGATCATTATTATAAAAATAAAGGAGCTTAGTAAATTTACCTTATTAACGATACTTGGGAAATATTAAAAATGAATCCAACACAAAACAAATATAAAATTCGTTAAACGTCACACACTGTAAAATCGTTTGTCATTTTAAGACAAATCGTTGTTGATAAGTACTTAACGCACTACGTAATTAAAAATTTATAAATGAGATATATAATACACTGATTATACTATATGATTGTTTTATATTACTTTTTTAATTTTAAATTATACACAAACATTAAGTAACAGTGGGACACATACAACTTAACGCAACGGAATTCTTTGCGGAACTATTTTGAAGTTTGAGAATATTGGCGCTGTCGCTAGTGGTGCGTCTCATTGGTTCGGAAATGTTCGTTATATTTCGACTGGCGCTAACAACCAGTTCAAATTGAGTAGCAAGTAAATCAAATTTGCCTAATGGATACAAAAGTTTAGCTCCAAAATGGATTTTTTTTGGAATGATTTTATTTTTAATATATTTTTGCGGTACTAATGTTCAAATTTATGTTAAATGCATTTATTATATTACTATTCGAATCTCGAAAAATGTATGTGACTTATGCGTTATATAGAACAATGACGTACTTCAACACAAAAAATATTCACAATTTTATTAATTCTTTAGTAAATAAAATACGTTGCTTTATAATGTCAACTTTCATTGTGTACAGTATAACCCAAATTATTGCTGCAATTTCTTTCAACCAATCAGAAAGGTTTATTCGTAAAAGTAGATTGTCTATTTTTTGTCTCAAAAATCAAAATAAAAGTATTTTACCAACCAGAATGATAATCGTCATTACATATTCAGTTTTTTAAATAAAGCGGGAATGATTATCTTTTTTCAGACCAAATTTTATGTAAAATACTTATCGCATTTTTGTAATAATTTTGGTTTTACTATTCAATCTTTATATTTTGTTCCTTTTCAAATTGAATTCGAATATGTTTATAAGAATGATTAACATTCAAAACGAATTACTAAGTTTTCTAGTTCTTTAAACAATAGTGGTCGAAATTAAAGTCTTTCGTCACCGGTACGTGATCCGTTGCCTACATTCTGCTTGAATGTTTTATATCGATTTTGGGTGTATTGCGAATGGCAGCGAAATTCCTTGAATAAATACTTGATATCATATGTAACATAGCTATATTTTCCAAAACTAGATATCTGAAATGACTTGGGTGTAATTTGTTAAAGAAAACCATGTAGATAAGCTACGTATACCAAAAAAGGATTAAAATCTATAAGGCATGAAAGCATTTGGATTGAAATTTAAAAGGACTTGGATACGGTAAATAATATTATACTGGTAAAAAACAAAATGTTATTAATAACTATGGTATACGTTTCATATTTTATGAATTTAATAGAAACAAATAAGAAGTAAGGATTAATATGTAAGGACTTTTTCTCAGATGGGGTGGGGTAGTGGCACAAGGAGAATGAAAAATTTATCAGATATTCTTTTTCGATAGTCTAGAAGGGACAGATATATGCAAATAAACTCCAGAATGAGCCGTCTTTAGAGAATCCCCAGGTCTCAGGATCCTTGGGTAAATTCCTCAACACCCTTAAAATAAAATATTTCAACTGCCATAGAATTCCTCAAAGCTGGTTCGGCCACAGCTTTGGAGGACTTGAAGTGTCACGTTGTGGACCGACCTGGAAGGAGGTGTTTTATGGCATCCCTGCGTTCCTGGAGGAATGTAAAGGATGATATTAATATGAAAATAAATATGTTAACAAAATTTTTTAGAAACAATTTTTAATGCTGAATTTTTATTTGGTTTGATGCATAAGCTTAAATCAAGGATTGCGGCCATTTGGATCAATCTGCAGATCATATTTTGTGGTACTGCAATGACAAATGAAGTCAATAGTTTCCGATCGGATATCCATTCATCCTTACATTGGTAATCTTTGGACTGATCAGCTAGCTACTCTAATCTAGTGGCATCAAAGGATTGTTTTGATCCATTTGAAGATTTCTGCTAAAGTACTGGTGATTTGCTGGGCTATTGGAACTCCAGGTTTTAAGCTACTTTATAAGTATATTTACTGCACTGTAAGTCATTTTCCTTCTATGACATAAGACTTTTAATTCATCATCACTATTATTCTTTTCACATTCGGGTTTATTGCTGCCAGAGTCCCTTTGGGCAGTTGTTTCTTTGTAACCAAGTGACGTCGCACTCGTAATAAATAAAGAAGATTTCGATTTGCTGGTGTAGATCATACTGGATGCAAGCTTATTTTGTCCCCATAGCAGCATGGATGGTGGTTGAATCGAACTGAACTAAATTTATGTTTCTGCATGAATATGAAATTTACTGAAATAAAAAAAATGTTAACACATATTGTGTTTCAATATGTAATTCTAAATTATCATCCAAGAAGGTAAAAAGGGGCTGAGAAACAATATTGACTGTAAGCTGTTATACTCAAAAGAATTTTCATAGTAAAAAAAGGAACAAAAATGTTCACTAAATGCTTTTTAATCATTTTACTGTCAGAGAACAGCTGATAAAATTCCTAAATGTTGGAAGGAATCCAAAGTTATAACAATCCTGAAACCGAAAAAGTCATCAGAAAACCCTAAGAGTTATCACATGATATCTTTACTTAGCACTGTGAACAAACTTTTTGAATGAGTAAGTACTCCTAGCTAGAATAACAGCTTCTCTGGAGAAAATCGAAATCGGATAGAAAGTGCTACCACCAAGGAGTCATACTAACTGTACGCGTTGAGGCTGGTTTTCAACGAAAAGAGAATCCATACTGGCTTGCTGGATCTAAGCGCTGTATATAATATTAGGTGTACAAGTAAGTTTCTGCCGTTTTTTATCAAAAATTGGGCATTTATTGTGAAAGAACAGAACCTCATGTTTTATTCGAAGTATTGTCCATCGCTTGCCACTACTTTTTCCCATCTTTCTGGCAGCATACGGATACCGCGTCTGAAGAATGCTTCATCTTTTGAGGCTATCCACAAATCGACCCAATTTTTGGTATCTTCATATGATGTGAAGTTCTGCTCAGACAGGCCATGCATCATCGATCGAAACAAGTGGAAATCAAAAGGAGCAATGTCTGGTGAATACGGTGGGTGGGGTTAAACTTCCCAATTGAGTGTTTCCAAATAAGTTTTGACTGGCGCCGCAACATGTGGACGAGTATTATCATGCAGGAGAATAATTTTGTCGTGTCTGGAGTAGTAGTGGGCGCGCTTTTCTTCGAGTGCCCGACTCAATCTCATCAATTGTGTTCGGTAGACAGCCCCAGCAATGGTTTCGTTCGGTTTGAGCAACTCATAATACACGACATCAAGCTGATCCCACCAAATACACAACAAGAGTTTTTTCCATGAATATTTGGCTTAGCCGTAGATGTTGAAGCATGGCCAGGAGGTCCCCATGATTTCTTCCTTTTTGGATTATCATAGTGGATCCATTTTTCATCACCAGTGACGATACGGTGCAGAAAACCCTTCGTTTATGCCTGGCAAGCAGCATTTCACATGTGGAAAATCGGCATTCAACGTTTCTCGGTATCAGTTCATATGGAACCCAATTTCCTTGTTATTGAATCATTCCCAATGATTTCAACGGATGTGAAATTGCTTGTTGAGTTACTCCTAATGTGAGCGCAAGTTCTTCTTGCGTTTGGCATGAATCTTGATCCAATAATACTTCCAATTCCGCGTCTTCGTACACTTTTGGCCTTCTGCTACGTTCTTTGTCTTCGATGTCAAATTCCCTGTTCTTAAACTTTTGAAACCACTCACAACTTCTCTCACTTAAGGCAACCTCACCATATACTTCTACAAGCAATTGATGCGCCTTAGGTGCAGATTTCTTCAAATTGAAAAAGTAAATCAAAAGTTCCCGCAAATGACGTTTATTCGGCTCAAAACTTAACATTTTCGCACACAAAAGAATATTATACTCATAAAAATTCACTAATATTTCAAGGTTATGTTGTTGACAGATGTCCAACCTTACAACAATGACGTTTTACATCTGACAATTTTAACCATAACTCACTGGTGGCGCCAACTTTTGTCAAACAGTGGCGGCTTATTTGTACACCTGATACAATATGGATAAAAGGTTTGATTCTAAAATTATATTAAAAACTAAAGTGTCACCATAGCATAAATATTATCAAGAGCATGTTCAACTCCAGATATTTATATATGCACCTGGAAGGTAATGTCAATCAGTGATTCCCCCTCAAAAATGGCTTACTCGAAGGATCAGTGCTGGTACCAACTTTGTTTAACGTGTAGACGTCCGACTTGCTACCAAACAAATTCCAAAAGTTTGTGTACGCAGATGATATAGGTTTGGTTGCTCCAAACCAATAATCAAATATAGCAGTGGATGAAATGAAAAGAGACCTTCAATTAATTGAAAGCTAATTTTGAGAACGTCCTGTAAATTCAAATGAACGTCTTGTAAAAATTACATCTACATCTTTCTATCTTCACAAAGTAAAGCGGCGTCCGAAATGGATATAAATCTGCAAATGAATGCGAGTGTAATTAACCATATCCCTGTTATTGATCACTCACATTTAAACCCCATCTACAATCCCTAAACAAGAATTTAGCTTCTAGTAGACTTAACATCATTTATAAGTTCACCGGGACAATTTGGGGATGCAACACGCGAACACTGTGCATTTTGGTGATGGGTTTGGTTATTCCTGTAGCCAGTTACTGTCCTTGTATAAATGTAATTTGCACACATGTATTTAGTTGACACACAACAGGAATCCGAAGTTTACTCCCACATGTTGGCTTCCAGTGCTATCAAATATTCCACCTCCTGATATAAGTCGTGAAGAAACTGATTAAAAAGTGGAAAAAGATGTCACAAATTGATTAATTGTCTCATATTTTAGAAATAAGTGGACCGCTGCCATTTTGTTTCATCTCCCATCGACCATTCTGCAAAACTGAAGCAAGTGAACAACAGGCCGAGAAATGGCGGTTCCGTTGGACAGAATGTGACTTAAAGAACATGTATCTTGGGCGACTCGATGATGGAGTTAGCATAGGTTTTCCCCATCTCGGAAGGAGTGGTTCACATTGAATAGGATCAGATGTGGAGTGGGCAGTATGCATATGATATGCACAAGTGTGGCTTAGTTGTGGTAGAATTGCCTTTATTTGAGTGTGGGAAGGTCGAGGCCATGGACCATATTCTTAACAGTTGACCACTGTATGATTTTTCTGGAGGTATACAGAAGCTGCACAATCTACATTGGAAACTGTAACCTAGCTTGTGAGGATACATTGCGTGTGAGGATCGCACAGATTCAATTTTATTGTTTGATCATGTTAAAAAAATATTAAATATTATTTTTGGGTTTGGATGAAATAAATAAATTTATTTTAGGCGTACTTTACAGTTATTTGAATATTATTTGGAAAACATGTCTAGTGTTCATAAAATACTTGTATAGAAAACAGTTTTTGGTAGCCTTATTATCATTTTCTAGGTATTGCTCTTATGTGACCTACAAAGTGGAATAGTTCAAGAATCTTAAAAATTAGAAGTAGTTCATTTAATGTACAGTAGTTTTGCATAATTTTATGACTTATTTTGTTCCAATAAATGTTTTAACTGATAGCTGCTGCATAATATAGATATATACTCATAAGTTTAATTTAATAACTAAAAATCTCCTTGAAAAGAAACCCAAACAAGCTATGGCAACAAAAGAAGTATGTCAACATTGTTGCTACGGAAACAAAAAGTGCAAACAAAATCCAAAGTTAAAAAAGTTCCATTAAAGAAAGGACTCTTAACTTTTAATCTTCAGAATAATCATTTTTAAAAATGAACTCATTTAAGTAAAACATGTTTTAAATTTATTAAAAGGAAAATATTTTTAAACATGGTGTTTCATTATAACGTAAAGTATTTAATTTTTTGCAGTGACTTAAATCCTGTTTCAAGATGGTTGGATGTGCAAGGGGCGGTTGGACAAGGAATAAACACTTTGCCAATGAATGTCATATTTGCTGATGTTTTTTGTGATCAAGATTACAAACTGATAATAGGAGACATAGGCGGCACTTCTGCCTCCAAGCCAAAATTAAAAGTAAGCAGTTTTTATGTCATCAACCCACTTGATCAATTATTTTAATTTAAGAAAAGAATCTTATCCAAATTTCTGTCATCTCATCATCATCATCTTCAGCTCTGCACTCCAGTAAAGATGTTCATTTCTACTGCTCTGGGTCGCAGAGAGTTAGATGCTACTACTGTAGATAATCAGATAATCGATGCTCTACACTGTAGATAATCAGATTTAATACTGTAGATAATCAGATTCTATACTGTAGATAATCAGATTTCAGATAATCGATGCTCTACTGAGCATCGATTATCTGAAACAATTCGGGACTGGGGGTCTTCAGATAACTGTTTTTTCGGATAACCGATCGTCACGAGTGAAGGCTCACACGCCACTAACGACGCGAAATTGCTCACGTAGGCCGGTTGGCAGGGAGGGGAATGTGCTACAGCGTCACAGCAATTGAAATTCTATACATACTATAAAACACGATAAGTTTTCATAAAATAGAATTTCTATACACTAGCAGCTGGAAATTTGAACTTTCGGTTAACCAATGTTTCGGTTGATCGGTATTTGGAAAATCGATGCTCTACTGTAGTTTCTTTTTGGAGAGTGCTGATATGTCACTAGAGACAATATCTTCCAATCTTTTTGGAGAGTGCTGATATGTTACTAGAGACAATATCTTCCAATCTTTTTGGAGAGTGCTGATATTTCACGAGAGACGATATCTTCCAATCTTTTTGGAGAGTGCTGATATGTTACTAGAGACAAAATCTTCCAATCTTTTTGGAGAGTGCTGATATGTCACTAGAGACAATATCTTCCAATCTTTTTGGAGAGTGCTGATATGTCACTAGAGACAATATCTTCCAATCTTTTTGAACGCCGAATTCTTTATAGAACTTGTATATTTCATTCCAATCTCATGTACAGTTACAAACATTTTTCTCAGCGCCATTCTTTTAACGAGATCAATATTGCGCTCTTCTTTTAGGTCCATGTTCAAGATAAGTCATATCTCATATATGGTGATTTTTTCTCAGTTATAACTCTATATTTGAGCATCTTTGCTTTTCATGGTCTAGTTGGTAAGACACCTACTGTCTTCCAGCCCAGAGGTTGCGGGTTCGATTACCGTTGGTACTCAATGTTTTTTAAAAGAGTTCCAGCCTGGTTTTCACCTAAGACCTCTTGAAATATTTTTCTGATTGGTTGGAAGAGATTGCCACATGGCAATAAGCCTGCCAGGTTGTACTGTATGCAATGAAAATATAATACAATACACCTTTTGCTGTTAAAAGCAGAACTGATTCTAATGAATAATTCCTTTTTTTATAATTTTTCAATCATGGCAAGAGAGTCAATATATGTGAACCTGTCAACAACTTTTCTCAACTTGATATGAAAACTTGATGTCGGTTCCCAAAAAACTTTGCCTCAATTGAGCTATAAACAATTTTTCACTATCCTTTTTGTATTGGGTTGTCTGGAAAGTAATTTCGTATTTTAAGTGAAAACGCGAAATATCACTAATGAATAATTGTTTTTGATAGCAATCTTTTGTGTAGCAGAAAGTTAGTTATTTTCGATCAAGTCTTGATTTGGTATTCATCAGTGCTAATAGGTCTTTTCAGAGCAGACACCATCTTCGGTGTCATATCATCATTACGGATTTTTTTAAACCACGTTTTACACACACGAACGCTTACTGTATTATCGCGATACACTGTACATATATGTTTTACACACACGAATGCTTACTGTATTATCGCGATACACTACATATGTGTTTTACACACACGAACGCTTACTGTATTATCGCGATACACTGTACATATATGTTTTACACACACGAATGCTTACTGTATTATCGCGATACACTGTATATATATGTTTTACACACACGAACGCTTACTGTATTATCGCGATACACTGTACATATATGTTTTCGTGGTTTGTTTTGCTTTTTCTTTGTGGTATTAAAATTCATCAAGCACCAAAACAAACCATACAAAGTTTGTTCCATCTTCAAAATTTGAAATGACAAAAAAAACACTCAAGCAATTTTGGTAAGCAATAGCCCAAACAATACGCTAAACTATTGACTTTTATAATTATATACATTTACATATTTCTAATGAATCTTTGATTTTATTTATTTTATTATATGTCACCTCCAATACAAGAAAGTCATAGGCTTAAGTAAAATAGTTTTAAAACAAATAATACATTTTATTGCAAAATTTCATTTCATTCTCACTGTCCATAATAAGTTTTTGAGTATTTTTCAACTTTCTTCTTTTTCTCAGTGTCATGTCAGGTCCCCCCAACGTTGAATTTCACTTGAGAGTAGATATCTTTGTCCCCGGCAGCCCAAAAAAGATCTCCAACGCCCCTTATGCCAGTCCAATCATGTATTTTGCGGAGCCAGGAGATTTGCCTCCTGCCAAAACCTCGTCGGCCTTCTATTTTGCCTTGGATGATCAGGTGCAGTAATTTGTACTTTGCTCTTCTAAGTACATGGCCCAAGTAGAGCACCTTTCGGATTTTAATATTAGTCAGCAACTCTTATCAACTTTGGCTCTTTGAAGAACCCTTGTGTTGCTGACCATATCCGTCCAGGGTATCCGTAGCATTCTCCGGTGCATCCACATTTCGAATGCTTCCAATCCGTTCATACTACTTACTTTGAGGGTCCATGATTCTGCTCCATGCAATAACACTGACCAAACGTAGCATTTGACTAACTGTTGTCGAAGTTTCAAGTTTAGATTATCATCGCAGAATACGCTTCTCATTTTATTAAAAGTCGCACGAGAATATTCAATTCTGTACTTGACTTCGGTTTCTGGGTCGAGGTCTTCCACTAGGATACTTCTGAGGTATTTCAATTTTTTCACTCTCTCTATATCAGCACCGTTCAATGTAAGTCGTGCTCCTGCCGGCTAAACACCATGAACTTAGTTTTACTCACGTTCATGTTCAGCCCCAGCCTCACACCGGATTCATTAATTCTATCTATAAGCGTTTGAAGGGCGTCAATACTGTCTGCCAGAATAACTGTATCATCTGCGTACCTGATGTTATTGATGCATACACCATTCACTTTGACCCCCAGATTTAAATTATATAGTGCTTCATTGAAAACAGAGTAAAGATTGAATAACATAGGTGACAAAATACAACCTTGTCGGACTCCATGTTGAATTGGTATGCCTTTCGACTATAGACACTTTTAATTTTCAACTTGTAACTGTCTAAAAAAACTCAGCTTGATTGTAATCAATCATGTGCTTATGATTTTCTTTATTTCTCTCTTATCCATTTTTCAAGAAAAAAAGAGAGAGAAGTTTGTCAGTGTACTTACAACCCATCTGTGCCTTATACAGTATGTTTGACAAGAGCGTGTACGGCTATATTTTTTCCTGGAAACTAAGAGAGTAGATTCAAATGCGAGCAGGTGGCAACACCCTTCCCCCAAGATGCTTAGTATAGAAAAACTCAGTTGTCATTCAACCTTGGTTACACAAGAACATATCATAAGTGTCGCGTACCCATCACGTTACGAAGCCGTGTTTCTGTATACACCTCCGAAAGAACCAAAAATGTCGTATGGAGCCGCTGCTGAAGAATACATGAGAAAGTCGAAGACATTTGTAAGTAAGTGGGTGAAACCTATTGGGATGTAAAAAATGTCAATGACCTACCAGATCGTGGCACTGCACAGAAAACGACAAAAAAGGAGGACAGAGTGATTTTACGGGTGTTTGAGAAGAATCCTCGTCTATCATTGCATAGCGTACAGGTGGTTTTGCGTGAAAAGGGTCTAATTGTGTCATGTGACACTATAAGAAGACGTTTACTAGCTCATGGAGTGAAATTTTAAAATACGGTGAAGAAACTGCTACTGTCCAAAAAACTATTTGATAAAAGACTCACTTGAGCGAAAGAAAATTTGGACCGCAATTGGGACAATGTAATTTTTTTGAACGAAGCTTCTTTTTGGGAACGTTCTTCCATTAATCATACCTGGTGTACCCGCACCAATAGACTCATCCAGTGGACCGTTGAACACCCGGTAAAAGTTCACATCTGGGGCTGTTTCTCAAAGCAGGGATTCGGCACTTTACACATCTTCACAAATAATTTGAACGCTGCCAAAATGGTTGAAATATATCAGAGGGCTTTATTACCATCTGCCCAAAGGTGTTTTATAAGAAAAAATGAAAATTGGTTTTTGCAAGAGGACAATGACCCAAAACATCGGAGTCATTTTTGTACTGTGTGGAAACAGGAAAATGACGTTGACATAATGGATTGGCCGTCACAGCCACTAGATGCAAATTCCATAGAAAATGTTTAGGCACTCATGAAGTTTAAGCTCCGAGGAACAAAGATCTGGAATGTCAAGTAGCTATTTCGACTTATATGGAAGTCTTGGCCCCTAGATTATGCTATAAAATTAGTGGAAAGTATGCCTCGGAGATGCTGGGCAATTATTACTAGTGGAGGCATCTGGACAACTTATTAATAATAGAGCATCCCGGTTTATATCATGTAGTATGTGTGTATTTATTTTATTGCCTAAACCCCAAATAGTTTTTCGGGTTTTGCCGTACATGTTCTTGTCAAACAGACTGTAATTACTTTTTGAAAAAAAAGTTCTGTTTCTCCACAAGGTGTCACTGTTTAGCTTTTGTAAAAAATCTTTCAGGTTCAAAATTGTTGATCATGTAAATTTTTCTTAAAAACAATAAAACGGATGTTTAATATTATTTGATCTAAAAGGTGACTAGCTTTTCTGCTAAATCAATTAACAAATCATACGAAATTTTAATAATCAGTTCATTACGACAAAAAATGTTATTGTCAAAGAAACTATATTTATTGTTATTAATTACAAATTTTATTGCACAATGTCTTTGTATGTATGTTTTATTTTATTGTGCAATGTACATACAACTTGGCAAGTTTATTGCCCTTTAGAAATCTTTTCTTATCAACCAGATAACATGAACACAAATTGGTGACAAAGTGCTGCTGTGTCAAAGTTTACCTAATTTATGGTTAGCAAAAAATAATGTTCGGAACATATGTTTACAAAAAAGAAAACTTTTTAAGATGAAATGATTCATATCCATAGATTTCCTTGTAAATCTGGAAACCAAAAAAAATTATGAAGACTGTGATAATTTCAATCTTCTGCACAGAAGTCCAGCTTGTTAACTACACAACCCTGTACATCAAATTAATTGTTTTTCATGTTTGATTTTAGGTTTTTAAAGGTACATCAATCACAAATGAAATAATTTTGCCTGAAATAGCAACCAGTGTTGTAAGTTTTTTCACATCGGAGAGTGTACCAAGAAATACTCCAGTCGTAGCCGTTTCTGTAGGATCCAGTGTGTACATATATAAAAATCTTAAATTATTTTACAAGTTCCATTTACCACCTCTTGAAATGCAGCCTTTGGAAATTGAAATCTGGAGACAGGTAAAAAAATTTGAAAATTTGATACACATTTTAGAAAAAGAATTTGATCCTTTCTTTTACTCAGTAAACATTTTTAACTGGTATAATTATTTAGTGTTTCCACATTGAAAAATATCAAAGTATTCATAAAAAGTAAGAATATTCTAATAGCTTATTTAGTCTTTATCATGGTCATTATTAATTTCTTCAACTATGAAATTACATTGTCTATTCTTTATGCAGTCAACTAGTGTTGTAAAATATAACAATGGATGTACATTTCAATATCTAACACATGTAAAAGTAAGCTTGAGGAATAATATCACTATTTACAGTACAATAAAACATAACCATTAAGTTCAAATATTTTTAAATGAGTGCATTTAAAATGGTGCCAATCTCTCACATCATTGATGCATGCACGTTAGGCGTCCAAATCAAGGATGCTGAATGTCTATCTAGATTATAATGTTAAGTATAAGATTTTTAGTGACATATTAGAACTACTCATAAGATTATAATATATGGATTGATTTTGTACGACATGTCAATGGGACAATTTTAGTATTTTAAGCATAAAAATTATTGATGTAAATTTTGCAACATGAGATTTATTTTTGTCTAAAAGCTGTTTTCATGTGAAATTTTGCTATTTTGAAGTAGTAAATTATTTATGTTTAATTATTTTCAGAGAAATGTTTTTAAATAGAGTATTTTGCTTAAGGTTTGTCCTATCACAAAGTTAATTTAATTTATTTAGCAAAAGTTTGAAAAGAACCATACAAAATTAAATCTTACTTCATTCATCAGTTCTTGGTTATGAAGCATAGTAAAAAATTCAACAGTTGTATTGTCTATACTCGCTCTCAGAGTATACATTATGGGTATGCATATTTCAAATTTAAAAGCTCAGCTAGAATACAAGAAAGAACTTTAGGATTATTTAAGTATAGTACATATGTCGTCTTCGTGTTCTATACCCAGCTTGCCTCTCTCCTGAGACAGATTCTCAAATTCTATCTTTTCAGTTTTCCAAGGAGGGGTTGCTGGTAGTTTTCTGGTGCAGCATATATTCTAGTATTTGCCATTTTTTCCACATGTGAATGCCATTGTCTACTTTCTTGCCTTCCCAACCTAATGACTTGTAATTTGCTATGTAAGAATGTGTACTGTTTTAAAATAAATAAGTATTGATTTAAATGTGTATCTGCACTATATTTATTTAAAGGTATTTAAATTTTATTTACAAATTAATTTCTAACTGAAAGCTAGTTGTTGAATAAAATTGAGGTTTCAATTAAGTGAACTTTCACAGATAGTTTACAATTAGTGATATGAGCTTTGTGTTCAATATTGCAAATGGTAAATACATTTTTTTTTATTGTATTGAAGATTTATGATTTTATTTTGTTTTTAGTTGATTGAAAATCATTTACGAGAAGATGAATCCTTGGAATTAATTGTAGAGAAACTTCAGGCCTTACAATTTGGTTCATTGACAGCCCAATCACAGCATCTTTTATCACTGCCTAAGGAAAAATATTTAACATTTATCAAGCAAAATGCAGACAATCCTATGCAGAAGTTTTCAGTCATTACTTGTTTGACAACATTGAATATAAACTCTGTAGAAAAAGATGGGGTTGCATGTTTGGTACTTGGAACTGAGAGTGGAGAAATCATTATTTTAGATCCACAGACTTTTACTGTGCTTCATCAGGTATTGTACTCTTTTTAGTTCAAGAATTAGCTTTAAGGCTCTTTGAATATTCACAAATATTATGAAGGATAGTCTATCTCAGATTGGAAGGATGACCTATGACCATATTAAAATCTGGACTGTAACCCATTTTCTGGACTGGAACCTATTTTCTCCAAACCAATTCTTAATTTTCCTATTTAAAAAAAAACTTAATTAATCATAAAGTATTCAATTTTATTTTGTGGTTACTACCAAAAGTTCATTCGTTTCGAAATGGTGTACCCTTATATTGCGTTGTAAAGTTCTACGAGATTTTTATTTAACCAAAACTACTTATGAGTACTATCAGTGAGTTTAAAATAAATAGGCATTTAATTTTTGGCTTTCATTTCAAATTTAAATAAACTAGACTTAAGTGATTTCATCAATATTATTTAAGTGCCTCTTACACAATTTTACTGAAATCGGAGATCCCTCAAACTTTTACCAGTCAATATTTGTGTATGGATTCATATGGGGATGCAAATTCTCAACTATCTTAAACATGAAATTCTCAACTATCTTGACGTTTGATTATCTGACCATAGTCAAAATATAAGAAAATAATATGTAATGCCATCTTTAATTCATAGTTCTGTGTATGTATAAATCATAAATTTTAATTCATTCTGCACAAAACATGTTCTGCTCTGTATAATTGTTGGTTTCAGAATGTGTGAAATCACTTGCCGCATCTATGCATGCCTGCTCCTCGCATGCAAAAATATATTTCTCTTTAGTAGGTACACATTTAAAAGTAACAATACGATATGTTTTTTAAATTTATTTTTTTAATACAGCCTTAGCCCAATTACATTGAAAAATACAAAAAATTTCAAGATTAAAAAAAATTATACAAAATTATTTATATGCATACATATATACACACAAACATACACATATATTCAGTCACTTAAATACGTTGATGAGTGCTTCCTAACGCACTCATTCTTAGAAGAAAAGTTTCTTTTGCTTTTGGTAATGTGATATAAAATATGTCAATATCCAAAGCAGTCCCGTTCAGAAGAGTTAAGGCCCTTCCAACAGGCATAGCGGCTGGAAGACCCGTTCTTGTGTATGTTATTGAGAACAGTTCTTGTCGACGGAGTCTAGTGTAATTGTTAGGAACATTTAACGCTAATCTTTGTAGTAATGCTGGACAGGTCACAACTCCACAAA
>CATKWJ010000850.1:0-68629 GCA_949825065.1 Odontocerum albicorne
GTATGGAAATGAAACGTGGACGTGGAATGAGAGGAGCCGAATAAATGGTAGAGAGAGAGAGAAGTGTACTATACATGAGAATAATACGTGCAGTAACAATATATGTTACAAGTATGACAGGATACGGAATAAAGGGATGGATGGATCCCTTAGAATGAATGTGGGCTTATGGTAAGGCTGGTGTGTTAAGTAAGATGAATAAAATAACGTTGCGAAGGTTTTGGCGTGTAGAATGAATGCATTGAGAAATACAAACAAAACTGATATATGTGAGTGGAAGGCGCATGTGAGGTAGAATAAGGAAGTAAGGTTGGATCTTGGAAATGATATTCTGAAAGAAGGAAACGTAGAAAGTCAGATAAATCGTAGAGGTTGCATGAGAAGGTATATGCATGTGAAAAAGGCTAAGAATTTGTGTCGAGTTGGAAAGGTATAGCGCTCTGTCCTCTCTACCTACCTCAACAAGTAATTGTCGTGATAGTATGTATGTAATATCACGTAATATGTGTACATTTATAATTAGAAAGGAATTCCAAGTATACGTTTGTGTGAGAAAGAGGAAATGAACGATTGTTAATTGACTATGTGTGCGGGATTCTTCCCTGCGAGATAACGCTCTTGATACAATAGTGTTAATTGACTATGTGTGCGGGATTCTTCCCTGCGAGATAACGCTCTTGATACAATAGTGTTAATTGACTATGTGTGCGGGATTCTTCCCTGCGAGATAACGCTCTTGATACAATAGTGTTAATTGACTATGTGTGCGGGATTCTTCCCTGCGAGATAACGCTCTTGATACAATAGTGTTAATTGACTATGTGTGCGGGATTCTTCCCTGCGAGATAACGCTCTTGATACAATAGTGTTAATTGACTATGTGTGCGGGATTCTTCCCTGCGAGATAACGCTCTTGATACAATAGTGTTAATTGACTATGTGTGCGGGATTCTTCCCTGCGAGATAACGCTCTTGATACAATAGTGTTAATTGACTATGTGTGCGGGATTCTTCCCTGCGAGATAACGCTCTTGATACAATAGTGTTAATTGACTATGTGTGCGGGATTCTTCCCTGCGAGATAACGCTCTTGATACAATAGTGTTAATTGACTATGTGTGCGGGATTCTTCCCTGCGAGATAACGCTCTTGATACAATAGTGTTAATTGACTATGTGTGCGGGATTCTTCCCTGCGAGATAACGCTCTTGATACAATAGTGTTAATTGACTATGTGTGCGGGATTCTTCCCTGCGAGATAACGCTCTTGATACAATAGTGTTAATTGACTATGTGTGCGGGATTCTTCCCTGCGAGATAACGCTCTTGATACAATAGTGTTAATTGACTATGTGTGCGGGATTCTTCCCTGCGAGATAACGCTCTTGATACAATAGTGTTAATTGACTATGTGTGCGGGATTCTTCCCTGCGAGATAACGCTCTTGATACAATAGTGTTAATTGACTATGTGTGCGGGATCCTTCCCCGCAAGATAACGCGCTTGATACAAGAGTGTTATGAGGAGCGGATGTCGGCTCGGCTCAGCCCCCTCTATTTAGTGGTGAGCAGAATAATTATTCTCCATAGGTGGCATCTGGTATAAAAAAATAATAGCCAGCCGTGGGAACCAGATGTGTGAAACTGCAAGATGACGAGAAGAAAGAGGGGGGAAATTAGAATGAGAAGTCATGGATTAAATAATGAAGAAGAATCGATGACAATGAAAAAATATCAAAAAAGGGATGCATGCTGGGACAAGAAAGGAATGCATGGTGGGACAAGAAAATTAAAGAATGCGTGAAGAGGACGAATTGAGCGTGGAAAATATTTTTCTAACCGAGAAAAAGCAAAAGTGATGAAGCAATTGAAAGAAAGAGTGCAAAACATGGAAGATACAAATAAAAAGATCGGTTGAGGAAAAGAAGAAGAAATTTAAAAATGAAGAAGACAGAAAGTTGAGTATGAATGCGGGGAAATACGGAAGGTATGAGTGCAATCAAAGATGAGAACGGAAGACTTCGTCAGAAGAAGAAAGGGTTTGTTCAAGATGGAAATACAAGAGTGGCGATACTAGTATGAGTAACGGCGTGTCTACTATAGCTGAAAAGGGTAAGCGTCTGAAAATTCTGCACGAGATAACTTTACAAGAATTACGGACAGCTGTAAAAATAACAAAAAGGTAAAACGTCAGGATGCGATGAAGTGAGCACATAACAGAGTATGGAGATAAACGAATGATCGAGTGGCTGAGACAGATTTTCAACAAATGTTGGGAATCTGAATACACACCGAAGTACTGGAGGAGTGCACTAAATGTTTCGTTATATAAAGGTTAGGGTACAGTGATGGAGTGTGGAAGTTATAGAGCCATTGATAGTTGATAGTTGAGTAAACAAACTGTATCGAAAAAGTCTAACGAAAAAGAGCGAGAAGTGAGAAGAAAGACTGTAAAGAAAGTGTGAGATACGCAAGATGCATTTTCAAGAGGAAGACATTCTACTATATCTTTGCATGGGCTTGTGAAAAATGTATGGCAAAAAATAAAAAAAAGTATATTATGTGTTTATGCACTTGGGAAAAGTTTATGACTGCGTGTTAAGAAGCAAGCAATGGTAAATATTAAATAAACATGTTGTTGAATGTAAACTCTATTAGGTGATATTGTATCATTATACGCTGTAAGTAATGAAATTATTAATATTGAATGGTTCCCTTGCCGAATGGTTTAATATTTCGAAAGATATAAATATGCGTTATGTCACTCTAGTTGTTAATTTTTTTAATAAATTTACGTGTGAAGGAACTACAGGGAAACTCGTATATTGGTTACATAAAAATGTCGAAAAGGAATGTACGCAGATTATTAACGATTATATTAGTTGACATGGTAATATTGGCGAAGAGTAAAAATGAATGGCTGTGTTTGATATGCAAATTTTATGAGAAGCGAATTTTAAGATCATAGAGCGACTCTACTGAGTAAGGTAAGGTTTAGTTAGGTTGGGTTAGGTTTATTTTTTTTAGGTTCAGTTTTTGACGAAGGACGTCCAGTGTGTAACGCGCCAGTTTTAAATTCCAATTCATTACATAGTTGGGTGAGGTTAGGTTAGCTTTAGAAAGGTTTCGTTACGTTAGGTTAGGTTTATGTTTTTTGGAATCGGTTTTTGACAAAGGACTTCCAGTATGTAACACAGCAGTTTTATGTCCCTAGTAGGAGTTATTGGTTCATTTAGATGTATTTTTTAAGAGTTACGTAAGGTTATGTTCGGTTTAGTTAGTTTACTACTTTTAACCAAGAAATCTGCCACGTTCGTAAACATATACTCGAATTATCAATGAATCAAGAAAAAATTGTGAAGGAAACGCTTTGTATCAATTATGACATAAAACGTCCCAATATACTTAGAACATTTCTTAGTAATAGGTGGAGATTTCACTCATTTGGCCAAGTTGAGGAATATATGTACGAAATTACGACAGAATTATTGTTTGTTCAACGTGTTTCCGTGGTTTTTGACCTAAACTTTTAATTTTCATTCAAGTCAATATTGAACAATTTTTTTTTTTACCAACACAACACCTATTTTCGTAAGAAAATGCTAAAATTATTAATGAATTAAGACAAACGTTTGATGAGAACGCATCTGCGTTAGTTATGATATGAAACGGCCAAATCTGCAAAATATGTATTAATATTTCTAAGTAATGGACTGAAATAGTCGTATAATACTTCTCAATCGAAAAACTGCCATTGACGACCAAGTTTATGATTATATATACAAAAACATGACAGAATTATTATTTGTTCAACGGCATTTCGTGATTTTGGTCCCAAACCTGTGATTTTGCGATATTTCTATCATTTGCGTCAAAATTATTCGGTTTGTATGAATTTTTCATACTTTAAACCAACAAATCTGCCACTTTCGTGCAAAACAGGAAGCTTCACTTATAACTTAATCAAGAAGTACTTGTGAAAGAAACCCTTTGCATAAATTATGACATAAATCGTCCCGATCTATCATAACATAAAACATCCCAATCTTTGCAAAAATTATGAAATAAAACGTCCCAATTTCTTAGTAATATACTGAAATTTAACACATTTCACTCAAAAAACTGCCATTGACCACCAAGTTTACAAATATATGTAAAAAACCACGACAGAAATATTATTTGTTCTACGTGTTTTCGTATTTTTAATCGCTTTTGGCGAAATATACATGAACATTTCTTAGTAATATACTGAAATTTCATACTTTTCAGTCGAAAAACTGCCATTTACCACCAAGTTTACGAATACATGTACAAAATCACGACAGAAATATGATTTTTTCTACGTGTTTTGATATTTTTCATGACAAACCTCTATTTTTGCGAAGTATACATGAACATTTTTTAGTACTGAATATACTGAAATTTTATTTCTAAGTAATGTACTGTAAAAAGTGTGAACTTGGTGGTCAATGGTGGTTTCTCGAGTGAAAAGTATGAAATTTCAGTATAATTTCAGTATTTTAGAAATGGCCGCGATATACTAAAATTTCGCAAAACTAGAGGTTTGCGATGAAAATTACCAAAACACGTAGAACAATTATTATTTCTGAAGTGATTTTGTACATATATTCGTAAACTTGGTCGGCAATGGCAGTTTTTCGAGAGAAAAGTGTGAAATTTCAGTATATTTTAGTATAATTTCAAAATATGCAAAATAACCGCGAAATACTAATATTTCGCAAAACTAGAGATTTGCAATGAAAATTACCAAAACACGTAGAAGAAATATTATTTCTGAAGTGATTTTGTACATATATTCGTAAACTTGATCGTCAATGGCAGTTTTTCGAGTGAAAAGTGTGAAATTCAGTATATTTTATAAAAGTATATTTTAGTATGTCAAAAATGGTCGCAAAATACTAAAATTTCGCAAAAATAGAGGTTTGCGATGAAAATTACCAAAACACGTACACCAAATATTATTTCTGAAAGAATTTTGTACATATATTCGTATACTTGATCGTCAATGGCAGTTGTTCGAGAGAAAAGTGTGAAATTTCAGTATATTTAAGTATAATTTCAGTATATGAAAAATGGCCGCGAAATATTGAAAGTTCGCATAAATAGAGGTTTGCGATGAAAAATACCAAAACACGTAGAACAAATAATATTTCTACCGTGATTTTGTACATATATTCGTAAACTTGATCGTAAATGACAGTTTTTCGAGTAAAAAGTGTGATATTTCAGTCCATTACTTAGAAATGTTCATGTATATTTCCCAAAAATAGAGGTTTGCGATGAAAAATACGAAAACACGTAGAACAAATAATATTTCTGTCATGATTTTGTACAAATGTTCGCAAACGTGGTGGTCAATGGCAGTTTTTCGAGTGAAAAGTGTGAAATTTCAGTATATTTTAGTATAATTTCAGTATATGAAAAATGGCCGCGAAATACTAATATTCAGTAAAACAAGAAGGTTTGCGATAAAAATTACTAAAATACGTACAACAAATATTGTTTCTGCAGTAATTTTGTACATATATTCGAAAACTTGATCGTCACTGTCAGTTTTTCGAGTGAAAAGTGTGAAATTTCTGTACATTTCTAAGAAATGTTCATGTATATTTTACAAAATTAGAGGTTTGCGATGAAAAATACCAAACCACATTGAACAAAAAATATTTCTATCGTGATTTTGTACATATATTCGTAAACTTGATCGTCAATGGCAGTTTTTCGAGTGAAAAGTATGATATTTCAGTACATTTCTAAGAAATGTTCACGTACATTTCGCAAAAATAGAAGGTTTGCGATGAAAAATACCTAAACACGTAGAACAAATAATATTTCGGTCGTGATTTTGTACATATGTTTGTAAACTTGGTGGTCAATGGCAGTTTTTCGAGTGAAAAGTGTAAAATTTCAGTACTATTCAAAGAAATGTTCATCGATATTTCGCAAAACTAGAGGTTTGTGATGAAAATTACCAAAAAACGTATTACAAATATTATTACTGAAGTAATTTTGTACATATATTCGTAAACTTGATCGACAATGGCAGTTTTTCGAGTGAAAAGTGTAAAATTTCAGTACTATTCTAAGAAATGTTCATGTATATTTCGCAAAAAAAGAGGTTAGCGATGAAAAATACCAAAACAAATAATATTTTTGTTGTGATTTGGTACATATATTCGTAAACTTGATCGTCAATGGCAGTTTTTCGAGTAAAAAGTGTTTCAGTACATTACTAAGAAATGTTCATGTATATTTCCCAAAAAAAGAGGTTTGCGATGAAAAATACGAAAACACGTAGAACAAATAATATTTTTGTAATGATTTTGTACAAATGTTCGCAAACGTGGTGCTCAATGGCAGTTTTTTGAGTGAAAAGTGTGAAATTTCAGTATATTTTAGTATAATTTCAGTATATGAAAAATGGCCGCTAAATTATAAAATTCAGTATAACTAGAGGTTTGCGATAAAAATTACTAAAATACGTAGAACAAATATAATTTCTGAAGTAATTTTGTACATATATTCGAAAACTTGATCGTCACTGTCAGTTTTTCTAGTGAAAAGTATGATATTTCAGTACATTTCTAAGAAATGTTTACGTATATTTCGCAAAAATAGAGGTTTGCGATGAAAAATACCTAAACACGTAGAACAAATAATATTGCTGTCGTAATTTTGTACATATGTTTGTAAACTTGGTGGTCAATGGCAGTTTTTCGAGTGAAAAGTGTAAAATTTCAGTACATTACTGAGAAATGTTCATCGATATTTCGCAAAATTAGAGGTTTGCAATGAAAATTACCAAAACACGTAGAACAAATATTATTTCTGAAGTGATTTTGTACATATATTCCTAAACTTGATCGTCAATGGCAGTTTTTCGAGTGAAAAGTGTTAAATTCAATATGTTTTACAATAGTATAATTTAAGTATGTCAAATATGGTCGTGAAATACTAACATTTCGCAGAATAAGAGGTTTGTGATGAAAATTACCAAAACACGTATAGCAAATATTATTACTGAAGTAATTTTGTACATATATTCGTAAACTTGATCGACAATGGCAGTTTTTCGAGTATAAAGTGTAAAATTTCACTACAATTCTAAGAAATGTTCATGTATATTTCGCAAAAATAGAGGTTAGCGATGAAAAATACCAAAACATAATATTTCTGTCGTGATTTGGTACATATATTCGTAAACTTGATCGTCAATGGCAGTTTTTCGAGCAAAAAGTGTTTCCAGTACATTACTAAGAAATTTTCATGGAAAATACCAAAACACGTAGAACAAATATTATTTCTTAAGTTATTTTGTGCATTTATTCGTTAACTTGGTGGTCAATGGCAGTTTTTCGAGTGAAAAGTGTGAAATTTCAGTATATTTTACTAAAGTTTCAGTATTTGAAAAATTACCACGAAATATTAAAATTCAGCAAAACTTAGAGGTTTGCGATAAAAATTACAAAAATACGCAGAACAAATATTATTACTGAAGTAATTTTGTACATATATTCGTAAACTTGATCGACAATGGCAGTTTTTCGAGTGAAAAGTGTGCAATTTCAGTACTATTCCAAGGAATGTTCATGTATATTTCGCAAAAATTGAGGTTAGCGATGAAAAATACCAAAACACATAAAACAAATAATATTTCTGTCATAATTTTGTACAAATATTCGCAAACGTGGTGGTCAATGGCAGTTTTTCGAGTGAAAAGTGTGATATTTCAGTATATTTCAGTATAATTTCAGTATATGAAAAATGGCCGCGAAATACTAATATTCAGTGAAACTAGAAGGTTTGCGATAAAAATTACTAAAATACGTAGAACAAATATTATTTCTGAAGTAATTTTGTAAATATACTCGAAAACTTGATCATCAATGGCAGTTTTTCGAGTAAAAAGTGTGAAATTTCATTTCATTTCTTAGAAATATTCATGTATATTTCGCATAAATAGAGGTTTGCGATGAAAAATACCTAAACACGTATAACAAATAATATTTCTGTCGTGATTTTGTACATATATTCGTAAACTTGGTGGTCAATGGCAGTTTTTCGAGTGAAATGTAAGAAATTTCAGTATATTTTAGTATAATATTGGTATATGAAAAATAGCCGCGAAATACTAAAATTCAGCAAAACAAGAGGTTTGCGATAAAAACAACCAAAATACGTAGAACAAATATTATTTCTGAAGTAATTTTGTATATATATTCGAAAACTTAATCGTCAATGGCAGTTTTTCGAGTGAACATTGGGAAATTTCAGTACATTACTAAAAAACGTTCATCGACATCTCGCAAAAATAGAGGTTTGCGATGAAAAATATCGAAACACGTAAAACAAATATTATTTCTGAAGTAATTTTGTACATATATTCGTAAACTTGATCGTCAATGGAAGTTTTTCGAGTAAAAAGTGGGAAATTTCAGTACATTATTAAAAAATGTTCATGTATATTTCGCGAAAATAGAGGTATGTAATGAAAAATACGAAAACACGTAGAACAAATAATATTTCTGTCGTGAATTTGAACATATATTCCTAAAATTGGTGGTCAATGGCAGATTTTCTAGTGAAAAGTGAGAAATTTCACAGTATATTTTAGTATAATTACATATTATGAAAAATGGACGCAAAAAATAAAAAGTTCGCAAAAATAGAGGTTTGCGATGAAAAATACCAAAACACGTAAATCAAATAACATATCTGTTGTGATTTTGTACATATATTCGTAAACTTTGTCGGCAATGGCAGTTTTTCGAGAGAAAAGTGTGAAATTTCAGTATATTTTAGTATAATTTCTGTATACGCAAAATAGCCGCGAAATACTAATATTTCGCAAAACTAGAGATTTGCAATAAAAATTAGCAAAACACGTAGAAAAAATATTATTTCTGAAGTGATTTTGTACATATATTCGTAAACTTTGTCGGCAATGGCAGTTTTTCGATTGAAAAGTGTGAATTCCAGTATATTTTAGTATAATTTCAGTATATGCAAAATAGCCGAGAAATTCTAATATTTCGCAAAACTAGAGATTTGCAATAAAAATTACCAAAACACGTAGAAAAAATATTATTTCTGAATTGATTTTGTACATACTCGTATATTCGTAAACTTGATCGTCAATGGCAGTTTTTCGAGTGAAAAGTGTGAAATTCAGTATATTTTACAATAGTATAATTTTAGTATGTCAAAAATGGTCGCAAAATACTAAAATTTCGCAAAACTAGAGGTTTGCGATGAAAATACCAAAACACGTACACCAAATATTATTGCTGTAAGAATTTTGTACATATATTCATATACTTGATCGTCAATGGCAGTTGTTCGAGTGAAAAGTGTGAAATTTCAGTATATTTAAGTATAATTTCAGTATATGAAAAATAGGCCGCGAATATTGAAAGTTCGCAACAATAGAGGTTTGCGATGAAAAATACCAAAACACGTAGAACAAATAATATTTCTATCGTGATTTTGTACATCTATTCGTAGTCTTGATCGTAAATGGCAGTTTTTCGAGTAAAAGTGTGATATTTCAGTACATTAGTAAGAAATGTTCATGTATATTTCCCAAAAATAGAAGTTTGCGATGAAAAATACGAAAACACGTAGAACAAATAATATTTCTGTCATGATTTTGTACATATGTTCGCAAACGTGGTCGTCAATGGCAGTTTTTCGAGTGAAAAGTGTGATATTTCAGTATATTTCTAAGAAATATTCATGTATATTTCACAAAAATAGAGGTTTGCGATGAAAAATACCAAAACACGTAGAACAAAAAATGTTTCTATCGTAATTTTGTACATATATTCGTAGTCTTGATCGTCAATGGCAGTTTTTCGAGTGAAAAGTGTAAAATTCCAGTACATTACTAAGAAATGTTCATCGATATTTCGCAAAACTAGAGGCTTGCAATGAAAATTACCAAAACACGTAAAACAAATATTATTTCTGAAGTGATTTTGTACATATATTCGTTAACTTGATTATCAATGGCAGTTTTTGGAGTGAAAAGTGTGATATTTCAGTACATTTCTAAGAAATGTTATTTAACGTATATTTCGCAAAAATAGAGGTTTGCGATGAAAAATACCTAAACACGTAGAACAAATAATATTTCTGTCGTGATTTTGTACATATATTCGTAAACTTGGTGGTCCATGGCAGTTTTTCGAGTGAAAAGTGCGAAATTTCAGTATATTTTAGTATAATTACAGTATATGAAAAATGGACGAAAAAAATTGAAAGTTCGCAAAAATAGAGGTTTGCGATGAAAAATACCTAAATACATAGACCAAATAATATTTCTGTCGTGATTTTGTACATATATTCGTAAACTTGGTGGTCAATGGCAGTTTTTCGAGTGAAAAGTGTAAAATTTCAGTACATTACTAAGAAATGTTCATCGATATTTCGCAAAACTAGAGGTTTGTGATGAAAATTACCAAAGCACGTAAAACAAATATTATTACTGAAGTTACTTTGTACATATATTCGTAAACTTGATCGAAAATGGCAGTTTTTCGAGGGAAAAGTGTACAATTTCACTATAATTCTAAGAAATGTTCATGTATATTTCGCAAAAATAGAGGTTAGCGATGAAAAATACCAAAACATATGAAACAAATAATATTTCTGTCATGATTTTGTACACATATTCGTAAACTTGATCGTAAATGGCAGTTTTTCGAGTGAAAAGTGTGAAATTCAGTATATTTTACAAAAGTATAATTTTAGTACGTCAAAAGTTTCGCAAAACTAGAGGGTTGCGATGAAAATTACTAAAACCCGTTGAACAAATATTATTTCTGAAGTGATTTTGTACCTATTTTCGTTAACATGATCGTCAATGGCAGTTTTTCGAGTGCTAAGTGTGTAATTTCAGTATATTTTAGTATAATTTCAGTTTCTGAAAAATAGCTTCGAAATATTGTAAGTTCGCAAAAATAGAGGTTTGCGATGAAAAGTACCAAAACACGTAAAACAAATAATATTTCTGTCGTGATTTTGTACATATATTCGTAGTCTTGATCGTCAATGTCAGTTTTTCGAGTGAAACGTGTGAAATTTCAGTACATTTCTAAGAAATGTTAATGTATATTTCGCGAATATAGAGGTTTGCGATGGAAAATACCAAAACACGTAGAACAAATATTATTTCTGAAGTGATTTTGTACATATATTCGTAAACTTGATCGTCAATGGCAGTTTTTCGAGTGAAAAGTGTGAAATTTCAGTATATTTTAGTATAATTTCAGTGTCTGAAAAATAGGCTGCGAATATTGAAAGTTCGCAACAATAGAGGTTTGCGATGAAAAATACCAAAACACGTAGAACAAATAATATTTCTATCGTGATTTTGTACATCTATTCGTAGTCTTGATCGTAAATGGCAGTTTTTCGAGTAAAAGTGTGATATTTCAGTACATTAGTAAGAAATGTTCATGTATATTTCCCAAAAATAGAAGTTTGCGATGAAAAATACGAAAACACGTAGAACAAATAATATTTCTGTCATGATTTTGTACATATGTTCGCAAACGTGGTCGTCAATGGCAGTTTTTCGAGTGAAAAGTGTGATATTTCAGTATATTTCTAAGAAATATTCATGTATATTTCACAAAAATAGAGGTTTGCGATGAAAAATACCAAAACACGTAGAACAAAAAATGTTTCTATCGTAATTTTGTACATATATTCGTAGTCTTGATCGTCAATGGCAGTTTTTCGAGTGAAAAGTGTAAAATTCCAGTACATTACTAAGAAATGTTCATCGATATTTCGCAAAACTAGAGGCTTGCAATGAAAATTACCAAAACACGTAAAACAAATATTATTTCTGAAGTGATTTTGTACATATATTCGTTAACTTGATTATCAATGGCAGTTTTTGGAGTGAAAAGTGTGATATTTCAGTACATTTCTAAGAAATGTTATTTAACGTATATTTCGCAAAAATAGAGGTTTGCGATGAAAAATACCTAAACACGTAGAACAAATAATATTTCTGTCGTGATTTTGTACATATATTCGTAAACTTGGTGGTCCATGGCAGTTTTTCGAGTGAAAAGTGCGAAATTTCAGTATATTTTAGTATAATTACAGTATATGAAAAATGGACGAAAAAAATTGAAAGTTCGCAAAAATAGAGGTTTGCGATGAAAAATACCTAAATACATAGACCAAATAATATTTCTGTCGTGATTTTGTACATATATTCGTAAACTTGGTGGTCAATGGCAGTTTTTCGAGTGAAAAGTGTAAAATTTCAGTACATTACTAAGAAATGTTCATCGATATTTCGCAAAACTAGAGGTTTGTGATGAAAATTACCAAAGCACGTAAAACAAATATTATTACTGAAGTTACTTTGTACATATATTCGTAAACTTGATCGAAAATGGCAGTTTTTCGAGGGAAAAGTGTACAATTTCACTATAATTCTAAGAAATGTTCATGTATATTTCGCAAAAATAGAGGTTAGCGATGAAAAATACCAAAACATATGAAACAAATAATATTTCTGTCATGATTTTGTACACATATTCGTAAACTTGATCGTAAATGGCAGTTTTTCGAGTGAAAAGTGTGAAATTCAGTATATTTTACAAAAGTATAATTTTAGTACGTCAAAAGTTTCGCAAAACTAGAGGGTTGCGATGAAAATTACTAAAACCCGTTGAACAAATATTATTTCTGAAGTGATTTTGTACCTATTTTCGTTAACATGATCGTCAATGGCAGTTTTTCGAGTGCTAAGTGTGTAATTTCAGTATATTTTAGTATAATTTCAGTTTCTGAAAAATAGCTTCGAAATATTGTAAGTTCGCAAAAATAGAGGTTTGCGATGAAAAGTACCAAAACACGTAAAACAAATAATATTTCTGTCGTGATTTTGTACATATATTCGTAGTCTTGATCGTCAATGTCAGTTTTTCGAGTGAAACGTGTGAAATTTCAGTACATTTCTAAGAAATGTTAATGTATATTTCGCGAATATAGAGGTTTGCGATGGAAAATACCAAAACACGTAGAACAAATATTATTTCTGAAGTGATTTTGTACATATATTCGTAAACTTGATCGTCAATGGCAGTTTTTCGAGTGAAAAGTGTGAAATTTCAGTATATTTTAGTATAATTTCAGTGTCTGAAAAATAGGCTGCGAATATTGAAAGTTCGCAACAATAGAGGTTTGCGATGAAAAATACCAAAACACGTAGAACAAATAATATTTCTATCGTGATTTTGTACATCTATTCGTAGTCTTGATCGTAAATGGCAGTTTTTCGAGTAAAAGTGTGATATTTCAGTACATTAGTAAGAAATGTTCATGTATATTTCCCAAAAATAGAAGTTTGCGATGAAAAATACGAAAACACGTAGAACAAATAATATTTCTGTCATGATTTTGTACATATGTTCGCAAACGTGGTCGTCAATGGCAGTTTTTCGAGTGAAAAGTGTGATATTTCAGTATATTTCTAAGAAATATTCATGTATATTTCACAAAAATAGAGGTTTGCGATGAAAAATACCAAAACACGTAGAACAAAAAATGTTTCTATCGTAATTTTGTACATATATTCGTAGTCTTGATCGTCAATGGCAGTTTTTCGAGTGAAAAGTGTAAAATTCCAGTACATTACTAAGAAATGTTCATCGATATTTCGCAAAACTAGAGGCTTGCAATGAAAATTACCAAAACACGTAAAACAAATATTATTTCTGAAGTGATTTTGTACATATATTCGTTAACTTGATTATCAATGGCAGTTTTTGGAGTGAAAAGTGTGATATTTCAGTACATTTCTAAGAAATGTTCACGTATATTTCGCAAAAATAGAGGTTTGCGATGAAAAATACCTAAACACGTAGAACAAATAATATTTCTGTCGTGATTTTGTACATTTATTCGTAAACTTGGTGGTCCATGGCAGTTTTTCGAGTGAAAAGTGCGAAATTTCAGTATATTTTAGTATAATTACAGTATATGAAAAATGGACGAAAAAAATTGAAAGTTCGCAAAAATAGAGGTTTGCGATGAAAAATACCTAAATACATAGACCAAATAATATTTCTGTCGTGATTTTGTACATATATTCGTAAACTTGGTGGTCAATGGCAGTTTTTCGAGTGAAAAGTGTAAAATTTCAGTAAATTACTAAGAAATGTTCATCGATATTTCGCAAAACTAGAGGTTTGTGATGAAAATTACCAAAGCACGTAAAACAAATATTATTACTGAAGTTACTTTGTACATATATTCGTAAACTTGATCGAAAATGGCAGTTTTTCGAGGGAAAAGTGTACAATTTCACTACAATTCTAAGAAATGTTCATGTATATTTCGCAAAAATAGAGGTTAGCGATGAAAAATACCAAAACATATGAAACAAATAATATTTCTGTCATGATTTTGTACACATATTCGTAAACTTGATCGTAAATGGCAGTTTTTCGAGTGAAAAGTGTGAAATTCAGTATATTTTACAAAAGTATAATTTTAGTACGTCAAAAGTTTCGCAAAACTAGAGGGTTGCGATGAAAATTACCAAAACCCGTTGAACAAATATTATTTCTGAAGTGATTTTGTACCTATTTTCGTTAACTTGATCGTCAATGGCAGTTTTTCGAGTGCTAAGTGTGTAATTTCAGTATATTTTAGTATAATTTCAGTTTCTGAAAAATAGCTTCGAAATATTGTAAGTTCGCAAAAATAGAGGTTTGCGATGAAAAGTACCAAAACACGTAAAACAAATAATATTTCTGTCGTGATTTTGTACATATATTCGTAGTCTTGATCGTCAATGTCAGTTTTTCGAGTGAAACGTGTGAAATTTCAGTACATTTCTAAGAAATGTTAATGTATATTTCGCGAATATAGAGGTTTGCGATGGAAAATACCAAAACACGTAGAACAAATATTATTTCTGAAGTGATTTTGTACATATATTCGTAAACTTGATCGTCAATGGCAGTTTTTCGAGTGAAAAGTGTGAAATTTCAGTATATTTTAGTATAATTTCAGTGTCTGAAAAATGTCCGCGAAATACTAAAATTCAACAAAACTAGAGTTTGCGATAAAAATTTCCCAAATACGTAGAACAAATATTATTTCTGAAGTAATTTTGTATGTACATACTATAATATATGTATAGTCGGAAACTTGAGATCGTCAATGGCAGTTTTTCGAGAGAAAAGTATTAAATTTCAGTACATTCATAAGAAATGTTCATCGATATTTCGCCAAAATTGAGGTTTGCGATAGAAAATACCAAAACACGTAGAACAAATATTATTTCTGAAGTGATTTTGTACATATATTCGTAAACTTGATGGTCCATGGCAGTTTTTCGAGTGAAAAGTGTGAAACTCAGTATATTACTAAGCAATGTTCATGTATATTTCTCAAAAATAGAGGTTTGCGATGAAAAATACCAAAACACGTATAATAAATAATATTTCTATAGGGATTTTGTACATTAATTCGTAAACTTGATCGTCAATGGCAGTTTTTCGAGTGAAAAATGTGAAATTTCAGTACATTTCTAAGAAATGTTAATGTATATTTTCTAAAACTAGAGGTAAGCGATAAAAAATACCAAAACACGTAGAACAAATATTATATCTGAAGTAATTTTGTGCATATATTCGTAAACTTGGTGGTCAATGGCAGTTTTTCGAGTGAAAAGTGTGAAATTTCAGTATATTTCAGTATACTCGTAATTGCAGTTTATGAAGAATGGCCGCAAAATACTAAAATTTAGCAAAACTAGAGGTTTGCGATAAAAATTTTCAAAATACGTAGAACAAATATTATTTCTGAAGTAATTTGGTACATATATTCGAAAACTTGAGATCGCCAATGGCAGTTTTTCGAGTGAAAAGTGTTAAATTTCAGTACATTACTAAGAACTGTTCATGTATATTTCATGTACACCGCCTCGTCGGTTGAAAACCTTTTTCCACCCATGTGCAGCTTCAGGGAGGTAAAGAGATAGTAATCTGAAGGTGCTAGGTCAGGGGAATGCGCGGGATGGTTCAGGACATCCCATTTAAACGAGGCGAGCAGTTCCTTCGTGGCATTGGCCGTGTGTGGTCTGGCATTGTCGTGCAGCAGGCAGACTCCCTTTGTCAGCATGCCTCTCCTCTTGTTCTGAATCGCCCTCCGCAATTTTTTTAGGGTCTCACAGTATCTTGCAGAGTTGATGGTCTCCCCTTGAGGCATATATTCAATTAAAATTATGCCTTGTATGCCTTGACAGTCCCAAAACACGGATGCCATGATTTTCTTGGCTGAAATTCCGGTTTTGAACTTTTTGGCCGAGGTGAAGAGAGGTGTGACGCCACTGTTGAGACTGCCTTTTGGTTTCAGGCGTGTAGTATGCAAACCAAGTTTCATCTCCAGTAACGATGGAGCGGAGAAGTTCATCTCCATGGAGTTTGCAGCGCCTCAAAAACTCTTGCCCGGCATTATTTATTTCGCACTTGGCGAGAGATTGAATTGACATTTTTCACGAAACGTGTGGTTGCGTCGACACTTCTCAAAGTACAGACCTCGAACTGGTCTCGTTGTGGAGGGGAAGGGTCAGGTTACGCCTATTATATTCGTAAACTTGATCGTCAAAAATACCAAATAATAATACTAAAAAATACCAAAACACGTAGAACTTATAAAATTTCTGTCGTGATTTAGTACACATACTCGTAAATTTGAATGTCGAGTTTAAGTTTTCCAGTGAAAAGTGTGAAATTTCACGCTAAGTAAGGTTAGGTTAGGTAAGGTTGAATCAGGTGAGAGTTGCGATGTGGGAGACCTTGCTTATCGCGTACAAGGTTGCGGGATCGAATTTTTTATTCCTCATTATTTACCCCGGCAAACTGGCTCGCCGTGGATTTTCCCCTTTATGTGTTCCCTGACAGCGGTGTCAGTGTTCTTTGTATTATTGTGTCTGTTTGGCTCTAATCAGGGATGGGTGGGAAGGCGTCTGCGCACGTCTTTATTGGTGTCCACCCCGGCATCTGCCCTTAGATTGAGAAAACGCAGAAACTCAATCGGGGTGGCCGGCCCAGTGGTTAGGTAAGGTTAGGTTAGGTTAGGTTAGGTTAGGGTAGGTTAGGTTAGGTTAGGTTAGGTTAGGTTAGGTTAGGTTAGGTTAGGTTAGGTTAGGTTAGGTTAGGTTTTTTTTTTTTTTTGAGTGAGTTGATTTTGGCCGCCTTGTTTATTACATACAAGGCTTATCAGCACGATTTGATTTTTTTTTTTTTTTTTTTCCTTGTGTTTACTCTACATTTTGTGCTTTTGTCCCTGTGTTGCAGTATATGGGATAGATAGGAATGCGTCTGCGCACGTCTTTTTTGGAACCTATCCCGGCATTTGCCTTACGACTGAGGAATCGCAGTAAACTCAGTCGGGATGGCCGGCTCTCTGGCCTTCCGATGTGACCTTTAGTCCTCGGCATTATACCCTGTGTCAGTGTCCGTTGTGTTCATTCTATCCCTTTCATTCATTCTTACCATGACATTGATCGCCGTCTTAATGTAGCATTGAATGGCTTCTGAGGTCTCTTTGTCGATCAACCAACTTCTAATATCCTCCATCCTCATGGTCTGGCTGTTCAATTTGCACCGTGCCTCAAAACGTAGGTTAGGTAAGGTTAGGTTAGGTTAGGTTAGGTTAGGTTGAATCAGGTGAGAGTTGCGATGTGGGAGACCTTGCTTATCGCGTACAAGGTTGCGGGATCGAATTTTTTATTCCTTATTATTTACCTCGGCGAACTGGCTCGCCGTGGATTTTCCCCTTTATGTGTTCCCTGACAGCGGTGTCAGTGTTCTTTGTATTATTGTGTCTGTTTGGCTCTAATCAGGGATGGGTGGGAAGGCGTCTGCGCACGTCTTTATTGGTGTCCACCCCGGCATCTGCCCTAAGATTGAGAAAACGCAGAAAACTCAATCGGGGTGGCCGGCCCAGTGGCCTTCCGATCTGGTGTATGTTCCTTCGGCATTGTCCCCAGAGTGATTATGTGTACCTATTGTGTTCCCTGTGTGCCCATGTTCTGTCTTTCGTTCATCCCAATCATGTGTCTGACGATCTTCCCCATGAAGTCCTGCGCCACTCCCACTGTCTCTTTGTCAATCAATGCAGCCTTTAATGTCTCTATGTCCAGGATGTTAGTCCGCAAGGTCTTCGCGGCCCTGTGCCTCGTCTTTTCTCCTGCGGGGCATTCGAATAGAACGTGGTCCACCGTCTGTGGTGTCGTGTCGTTAGGTTAGGTTAGGTTAGGTTAGGTTAGGTTAGGTAAGGTTAGGTTAGGTTAGGTGAGGTTAGGTTAGGTTAGGTTTTTTTTTTTAAAAGAAGGAGTTGTGCTAATGGGCACCTGGCTTATAACGCACCAGGTTTATAACCCCGGGATTGTGTTTGGACTCTCTGAAGTGGTTCTTTGGAGACCCACTTCTATGCCTGTGCCCTCAGTGCATACCCCAAAAGTGTTTATTATTTATTGCTCTAAATAAGTTTGATGTGTTTCGAATGTGCAGTGTGTGGATAGGACAAGGAATGCGTCCGCGCACGACTTTATTGGAAGCGCCCCGGCATTTGCCTTACAACAGGAGAAATCACGGTAAACTCCGTCGGGACGCGGCTGAAGGCCCTTCAAAGAGACCCGCTCCTTGGTATTCTTCCCTTGTTATAGTGTTCATGTGTTTTGTGGATTTTACTACTTCGGTGATATATAAACATATGGCGGAAACATTCTCTTTCATTAAGAGTCCCTCCTTTAGATTCTCAAGCAGAAGTTGGGATACCCCCAGCTCGTTCTCCAGTTTCCTCCGTCTGACGGCTTGTGCGGGACAACTCAGCAGCACGTGCAGGTTAGGTTAGGTTAGGTTAGGTTAGGTTAGGTTAGGTTAGGTTAGGTTAGGTTTTTTTTTTTTAAAGAAGGAGTTGTGCTAATGGGCACCTGGCTTATAACGCACCAGGTTTATAACCCCGGGATTGTGTTTGGACTCTCTGAAGTGGTTCTTTGGAGAACCACTTCTATGCCTGTGCCCTCAGTGCATACCCCAAAAGTGTTTATTATTTATTGCTCTAAATAAGTTTGATGTGTTTCGAATGTGCAGTGTGTGGATAGGACAAGGAATGCGTCCGCGCACGACTTTATTGGAAGCGCCCCGGCATTTGCCTTACAACAGGAGAAATCACGGTAAACTCCGTCGGGACGCGGCTGAAGGCCCTTCAAAGAGACCCGCTCCTTGGTATTCTTCCCTTGTTATAGTGTTCATGTGTTTTGTGGATTATACTACTTCGGTGATATATAAACATATGGCGGAAACATTCTCTTTTATTAAGAGTCCCTCCTTTAGATTCTCAAGCAGAAGTTGGGATACCCCCAGCTCGTTCTCCAGTTTCCTCCGTCTGACGGCTTGTGCGGGACAACTCAGCAGCACGTGCAGCACATCCTGCACCACACTCTCGTCACACGGGCAGCTCTCAGACTCCGCAAGATGAAATCTTTTTAGGTACCTCATGAAGCATCCGTGTCCTGTGAGTGCCTGCGTCACTTCGAATGTGGGGACTGCCTTCCGCGCGAACGTCAGCGCCTCATAAATGGTTCTGAAGAACATCTTGGTTGTCCGTCCCGCCGAGTTCGAGACATATTGCTCGTTCCATAGCATCGTATATCTCTCTCGAAGAATTCTTGCCGCGAAGCAAAGCGGGTACCTGCTGTAGATCGGAGCCACTCTCAGTTGTCCCGCCTGCCTCGCAAGCTCATCCGCTCGGTCGTTACCAACATTTCCCGAGTGACTTTTAACCCAGCGGAACTGGACCACCACATCCCTACTCCGCAGACGGCTCACTGTGTCAAGTATTGTCCGAATAATGGGGTTGGTGCTGCCTGGATCCGCTATTCCCCTTAAGCCAGACAGTGAGTCCGAATGGATCTCAACTATCCGCAGGGGAACGCTTGTGTCCCCGATCCAGGCCAGCGCCTCCCTCATCGCCACCAGTTCGGCCTGGAATACCGAGCAGCAATCCGCCAGCTTAATTTTTCGCCTGTGTATCTCGTCCCGGTCCTTGTAAACCACAAATGCCGCTCCCACCTTGCCATCCAGCAGACTCCCGTCTGTGTAGATGCTCGCACATGGGTTGCTGTGGTCGCCAAAACTCAAACGAACCACCGTGTCTGTCCTCGCCGGGTGAGGAAACTCAGCCCTCCGCGCCACACCCTGATAAACCACATCATCCGGGACACCAGGCAAAGGGTACCCCTTTTTGACCCAGTATAGGTCGGCACATTCTCGCACTTTGAGGCTAAGGGGCATCATTCCCGCGAGCGCCATAGCTGAATCCGCTGACATCGTCCTGTATCCTTTAATAATTCTGATACAGAACGGTCGCTGCGCCTGGTTCAGTCGTTTGGCAATGTGCTTTTTTAGACACGCCTCGCCCCACACACTTGCACAGTACAGGGCAAGGGGTTGCACTGCACCAACGTAAACTGTTTTGGCCACGTCCGGCGCTATGCCCCACGTACATCTGGCGATACGCGAGAGGATATTAAATTGCACGGCCATCTTCTCGCAAATGTTTGCGACGTGCTTGGTCCAGCTCAGGTTCCGGTCTATTATGACTCCCAGGAGCTTGATCTCCTTGACGAGCGAAACTCTCTCCCCGCCCAGCCACAAGCACGGGTCCCGACGTGTTAGCTTTTTGGTAACCACCATAGCCAGCGACTTCGGTCCCGAGAAGTTCAGCTTCGCCCGTCTTCCCCAGTTGCTCACCAAAGCAAGCGCCTCATTCGTGTCGCGCTCAACGCTGTCGATGTCCTCACCCACGACTATAACAACGATATCATCCGCAAAGGCCTGGATGTGTACACTTTTACCGAACTCAGTCTGCAGAAGATCGTCCACGATCAAGTTCCAGAACTTGGGGCCACATACAGATCCCTGGACGCAACCTTTAGTGGCGGGCTTGCTAGCAGTGACACCCTGGAAGTTCATGGATACTTTCCTGTCCTCCAGATAGCTTTGTATCAGCATGAAGACGTTACGCGGACAAGCTCTCCTCAGGAGCTGGACTCGGAGGAACGGCCACCACGCGTGGTCAAAGGCGCCCCTGATATCAAGGGATACCGCAATTGCAATGCTTTTCCCCTCTCTTGCCCGCCTTAACATTCCCACGGCGTTGTTGAGGGCATCCTCAGTCGACTTTTGAAACGTGAATCCATATTGGCGATTACTTAATCTGCCCTCGCAGTCCATCCGCCAAGTGACACGTCCAACGATCAACCTCTCGAGCAGCTTCCCAAATACGGAGATGAGACCGATCGGCCTAAAATCCGCCACATCGGACCCCCGCCTGCCAGCCTTCGGAACCAAGAGAGCATGGGCTCCCTTCCAAGCAGTTGGGAAGTGGCCGATCCGGAAGCAGGCGTTCATAAGTTCGTGTAGCAGGTTAGGGAAATCCTCGTTTATCCTAGACAGGATGTCGGCCGTGAATCCATCGGATCCAGGCGCCCTCCTGGGGTCCATCTCCGAAAGAATACGCCCAATCTCCACGCATCCAAACTCCGGTTCATCCACTGCCTCCGGAAATTGAGAAGCCTCCGCTCTAATGGCCACATGCTCATCCGTCTCAGTAGTGAGGTCATCGTCGGGATAGAAGTGACCGAGAATCGCCTGGACTCTCTCCTCAGGTGTGTTAAGCCGTTTGCCACCCACAGTGATGGTGGCAGGCAACGGCTGCCGACCGCCTCGAACTCGATTAAGCAAGCCCCACACCGTTTCCCTGCCCTGCAGTCTACACACGCTCTTCCAGCTTTCGGTCTTGGCCTTTGATACCTCAGCTCTAAATTTCTCCTTGAGCTCCAGGTAGACTGGGAGCGTAACGGATCTTCTTCTTTCTTCGGTGGAGTTCCGAACCCTGCGTCTTGCTGTGGTCACGCTCCTTTTAAGGTTCGCGAGCTCATCGCTCCACCAAGGGCATGCCTTCCTGCCACCCATCTTATATGGCGGCATTGACTTTCCACAGGCCCTGCTCACAATGGAACTCATCTCCGCACACACCAAGTCCAAGTCACGAGCACCTTCGGTCCTTCTCAGGGCAGCAGTGAGATCGCCAACGAAAATCCCCACCTCTGCAGAGAATCGTCTCCAGTCCGCTAGGTCCGACCGGAACTTCCGCGTACCATCATGAAGCCGCTCGTGTGGGGGCGCTCCAGCCACCGAGAAAAATATGGGATTGTGATCAGAGTAGCCGGGGTTATCCGTCTCCACACGCCAATCTGACACCAGACGCTCCGTCGCCGCACAACAGAACGTAACGTCAATATGCGACGCAGATCTCCTACCCCGCCTATAAACTTCAAAGGTCGGATCATCCCCCCGGTTCAGAACTGAGCACCCCACTTCGGCCAGGAATTCCGCCAGCATAGTGCCCCTTCCGTCCGTCCCGCTGGATCCCCACCATGAGCTCTTGGCATTAAAGTCTCCCCCGATCAACACCAATGCGCCCATATCATTCACGGCTTCAAGAAGCCTACCGAGCCTAATCAATACAGGGTTCATATCAGCCAGTGGCTCCACGTAGACCGAACCCAAAACCACAACTCGACCCACCATCTTTATCTTAATGAAAACCGCTCCCAGGTCAGTAAATTGGTCCAGGATCTCCCCCTCGGGAAACTGCCGGTCCACTAGTATAGCAGCTTTACAGGGTGTATCTCTACACCCCCCGTTCCGCTGGTACACTCGCCTGCAGGCCGAAGTCACATGCCCCGCAGCACCCGTATACGGCTCCTGCAGAAGACAAATCTGTGCGTCACTTATGCTGACCATGTCCAGCGCCAGTCTCGCCCTTTGTACATTCTGTTGTAACACTCTAATAACACCCGCGCCACTAGTAGCCATAGTTAGTGCTTTCCAAGGCTCTTCGCTCCATGCGCTGTCTGTACGGGCACGTGTCGCTGCTGGCTCTGTGCTTAACGTCTGTTGTCAGGCCCATCCTTAGGTTGATCTTGATACAGTTGTGGCACTTCTTACGTTCGTTACTGTCCTTATCAGTGCACTCCGCAAAACGATGGGGCCCCGCACAGTGGGAGCACACCTGATTCTTCTCCGCACATCGTCCAGTTGTATGCCCAAAGCCGAGACATCTGTAGCACTGGACCACCGGCGACGCATCTTCAACATGAACCCGCATGAAGCCAATGTTCACTCGGCCAATCTCGAGGAGCGCATTCCTAATATCCGGGGTCACCGCAACTACAACGTTCCTAAGGAACTCGTTTTTTCCCTTCATGGCCCTCAATATTTTAATCGCCTCCTCAGGCTTACCCTCAAGCACTCGGTGAATCCCATCATTCTGCATGATCATGCATTCGACGAGCTCATCATCCGGGGTTTCCTTACCGACGCCCTTAAAAATCATGACCGGCCTTTTCCTTTTTCCCTCCTGAGATCTAAGGCCCTGCACGCGGTCCACAGCGGTCTTCAGTTTTTCCGCATGCTCCTTAACCGGGCACGTGATCAGTACCCGGTTCTGAGAGACCGGAGTAATTCCATTTATGCCAATCCTCATCTCCTTCAGTTGCGGTTTTATCCCATCAAATATCGCCCTCTTGATACTGGCCGAGGTATCCTCCCTGTTGTCGCTGGAAACAACGAGCGCATAACTGCGCTCGGGTGGCCTCTGTCTCGTCGCCTCAGTTCTCGGGATGCCCCCAGTGGCCCTGGAGCCCCCAACCGCACTCGCGTAGGTAAGCTCCGGCTGCGTCCGCGATCCACGGGCTCTTGTCTCATCCTTGAGAAGAGCGATCTCACCCTTCATACTGTCCACCTTTTCACTCAGCAGTCTTATGGCCCCCGCGACACCCTCCTCCCCACGAGCCCTACAAGTGTCCACACTCTCTTTACTCTGAATCTCAACCAGACCCTCGACAATGTTTTTAATTTCCCTTATGGCGCTTATTATGTCCTGGGACTTAGTCTTCCGAAGGACGCTGTCGCACAGCTCCATAGCCCTAACCTTGACGCTGGTTTTACTCCCCCCGCTGTCCGCCCTCACCTCCAGTTCGGGGCTGCTATTGACCCTGGTAATGCGCTGTCTCTGCGGAGATCTTGGACCCTTGGTTAGGTTAGGTTAGGTTAGGTTAGGTTAGGTTAGGTTAGGTTAGGTTAGGTTAGGTTAGGTTAGGTTAGGTTAGGTTAGGTTAGGTTTTTTTTTTTTTTTTTTTTTTTTTTTTGAGTGAGTTGATTTTGGCCGCCTTGTTTATTACATACAAGGCTTATCAGCACGATTTGATTTATTTATTTTATTTTTTTTCCTTGTGTATACTCTACATTTTGTGCTTTTGTCCCTGTGTTGCAGTGTATGGGATAGATAGGAATGCGTCTGCGCACGTCTTTTTTGGAACCTATCCCGGCATTTGCCTTACGACTGAGGAATCGCAGTAAACTCAGTCGGGATGGCCGGCTCTCTGGCCTTCCGATGTGACCTTTAGTCCTCGGCATTATTCCCTGTGTCAGTGTCCGTTGTGTTCATTCTATCCCTTTCATTCATTCTTACCATGACATTGATCGCCGTCTTAATGTAGCATTGAATGGCTTCTGAGGTCTCCTTGTCGATCAACCAACTTCTAATATCCTCCATCCTCATGGTCTGGCTGTTCAATTTGCACCGTGCCTCAAAGCGTACTCTTTCGGTTGCTGGGCAATCCTGCAGGACATGTTCGACTGTCTGTTGTGTTCTGTCGTCGCATGGGCAGGTTTCTTCGTCTGCCAGTCTAAATCTCTTAAGGTATTGCCTGAATGCACCGTGTCCTGTGAGAGCCTGTGTCACCTCAAAGCTCAGAGAGCTCATTTTGGCGTATGCGCGCGCCTCCTCGATGCTCTTGAAGAAGCGTTTCGTCATTCCTCCCGCCGTGTCCGTCAGATATTCCACATTCCAGGTGTTCCGGGTTTTGTCCTTCAGTGCCTTCCTAGCGAAGCTCACTGGAAACTTGTCGTATGACGGTTGCACCCGTAGCGCTCCCGCTGCTCTCGCAAGTTCGTCGGCCCTGTCATTGCCTCGGTTCCCCGAGTGACCCTTTACCCATCGGTAGTAGATTATATTGTCGCGATCTCTCACCCGGTCACCGAGAGAGAAAATCTCCCTAACGATCGGATTCAAGCTTGCGCGATCCCTCATTGCCGTGAGTCCCGACAACGAGTCCGACTCGATGCGTATTGTCGTTCCGGATATGTCTTTCTTATAGACCCAGTCGACCGCCGACTTTATCGCTATCAGCTCCGCTTGAAAAACTGAGCAATAATCCGCCAGTTTCAATTTCTTAACGGCAATTTCTGCTCGTTCTCTATACACCACGAACGCTGCCCCAACCTTTCCATCCAGCAGGCTGCCGTCCGTGAAGATGTTGTATTCCTCGTCGTCGCGTGTTTCCTTCCCGCAAATATCTTCAGGATGCCTCTTCGCGGGATGTGGGAGAGATCCCCATTTCACCGGCAGCATGCATTCTCTGTCGCTCGGCAGTGTCGATAGCGGGGCTCCTCGCTTCACGCGGTACAGTTCGGCTGCTTCCAGGACTCGAAGAGCAAGAGGTGGCACGCCGGAGATGGCCATCGCTGAATTCAGCGAGATCGTGCGATATCCTCGGCAGATCCTTATGCACATGGGCCTCTGCGCTTGACCCAACTTCCTGCGAATTGCCCTCCGTTTGCACGCCTCCCCCCAGATGCTGGAACAGTAGAGAGCAATGGGCTCTATAGCTCCTTTATAGAGCACCTGAAGAATCTCGGATGAGAGACCCCAGGTGGGTTTTGCTGCTCTTGAGACTGCTCCAAACAGTCCACCCATCTTCTGGCACACGGAGTCGACGTGTTCTGCCCAATTTAGATTCTTGTCTATTATGACGCCTAGCACTTTGCAGCTTCGCACCATTGTTATTCTGGACTGGCCCAGAAAGAGATCTGCCTCTCGCACCATCTTCTTTCTGGTGACACACATCGCGAGTGTTTTTTTCCGCCGAGAACTCAAGCCTGCTCCTGCTGCCCCATTCCTTCACTCTCCGCAACGCTCCATTTGCCTTAATTTCCGCTTCCCTCAGTGTAACTCCGACCGCTATGAGCATTATGTCATCTGCAAACGCCTGGATGTGTACCCCATCCTCGAAGCTCTCCTGTAATAGTTCATCCAGGGTGATGTTCCAAAACATAGGTCCGCAGGAGGAGCCTTGCACACATCCAAGGGAGGTTGTTTTCTGCACCCTGGCGTTTCCGAAGACGAGGCTTACCTTCCTGTCGGTCAGGTATGACAGAATCAGTTTGTAGATGTTTCGTGGGCAGTTCTTCTTTTTCAGTTGAAGCAGTAAATAGGGCCACCACGCGTGATCAAAGGCGCCTTTGATGTCCAAGGAAATGACGAGGGCCACTTTTTTATTGTTTCGGGCTTCCTTCATCACTGTCACGGCTCGGTTCAGCGCATCCTCCGTCGATTTCTGATGCGTAAACCCGTATTGTCGGTCACTCATGGCCCCAGCACTGCTCAGTGCCCACGAAAGTCTGTCCGTTATAAGCCTCTCCAGCACTCTTCCGAAGACCGGGATAAGTCCAATAGGACGCATGGATCCGATGTCATCCGACATCTTGCCCTGTTTGGGTATCAGGACGACCCTGGACTCCTTCCATTTTTCCGGAAATCGTCCCACTGCCAAGCATGCGTTCATCATCGCCGTTATTTCCTTCGGGCATTCTCTCGCTGCTTGTTGGCATATGTCCGATGTCATTCCGTCCAGTCCAGGCGCTTTTTTCGGACTGATCCCGTCAATGGCAGACTGCACTTCGGCAATTGTGAATGGCGGCTCGTCTGCCGAGTCCGGCAGGAACTTGGTCAGTTGTCTGGTCTGTGCATCAGCCTCGGTATCAGATGTGATGTCATCATCTGGGAAGAAATGTCGGAGGATTGCTTCAGCGGTTTCATCGTCGTCTCCGCAGCTCCTCCCGTTGATCCTAATCGTCGCCGGCATGGGAACGCTACGGCGGGCCGTCAGTCTGTGCAGCATGGACCAAACCGTTTCCCTGTTTTGGATTCTGCAGTGTTCCTTCCAGCTCGCGGTTAGGTTAGGTTAGGTTAGGTTAGGTTAGGTTAGGTTAGGTTAGGTTAGGTTAGGTTAGGTTAGGTTAGGTTAGGTTAGGTTAGGTTAGGTTAGGTTAGGTTAGGTTAGGTTAGGTTAGGTTAGGTTAGGTTAGGTTAGGTTAGGTTAGGTTAGGTTAGGTTAGGTTAGGTTAGGTTAGGTTAGGTTAGGTTAGGTTAGGTTAGGTTAGGTTAGGTTAGGTTAGGTTAGGTTAGGTTAGGTTAGGTTAGGTTAGGTTAGGTTAGGTTAGGTTAGGTTAGGTTAGGTTAGGTTAGGTTAGGTTAGGTTAGGTTAGGTTAGGTTAGGTTAGGTTAGGTTAGGTTAGGTTAGGTTAGGTTAGGTTAGGTTAGGTTAGGTTAGGTTAGGTTAGGTTAGGTTAGGTTAGGTTAGGTTAGGTTAGGTTAGGTTAGGTTAGGTTAGGTTAGGTTAGGTTAGGTTAGGTTAGGTTAGGTTAGGTTAGGTTAGGTTAGGTTAGGTTAGGTTAGGTTAGGTTAGGTTAGGTTAGGTTAGGTTAGGTTAGGTTTTTTTTTTATAGAAGGAGTTGTGCTAATGGGCACCTGGCTTATAACGCACCAGGTTTATAACCCCGGGATTGTGTTTGGACTCTCTGAAGTGGTTCTTTGGAGACCCACTTCTATGCCTGTGCCCTCAGTGCATACCCCAAAAGTGTTTATTATTTATTGCTCTAAATAAGTTTGATGTGTTTCGAATGTGCAGTGTGTGGATGGGACAAGGAATGCGTCCGCGCACGACTTTATTGGAAGCGCCCCGGCATTTGCCTTACAACAGGAGAAATCACGGTAAACTCCGTCGGGACGCGGCTGAAGGCCCTTCAAAGAGACCTGCTCTTTGGTATTCTTCCCTTGTTATAGTGTTCATGTGTTTTGTGGATTTTACTACTTCGGTGATATATAAACATATGGCGGAAACATTCTCTTTCATTAAGAGTCCCTCCCTTAGATTCTCAAGCAGAAGTTGGGATACCCCCAGCTCGTTCTCCAGTTTCCTTCGTCTGACGGCTTGTGCGGGACAACTCAGCAGCACGTGCAGCACATCCTGCACCACACTCTCGTCACACGGGCAGCTCTCAGACTCCGCAAGATGAAATCTTTTTAGGTACCTCATGAAGCATCCGTGTCCTGTGAGTGCCTGCGTCACTTCGAATGTGGGGACTGCCTTCCGCGCGAACGTCAGCGCCTCATAAATGGTTCTGAAGAACATCTTGGTTGTCCGTCCCGCTGAGTTCGAGACATATTGCTCGTTCCATAGCATCGTATATCTCTCTCGAAGAATTCTTGCCGCGAAGCAAAGCGGGTACCTGCTGTAGATCGGAGCCACTCTCAGTTGTCCCGCCTGCCTCGCAAGCTCATCCGCTCGGTCGTTACCAACATTTCCCGAGTGACCTTTAACCCAGCGGAACTGGACCACCACATCCCTACTCCGCAGACGGCTCACTGTGTCAAGTATTGTCCGAATAATGGGGTTGGTGCTGCCTGGATCCGCTATTCCCCTTAAGCCAGACAGTGAGTCCGAATGGATCTCAACTATCCGCAGGGGAACGCTTGTGTCCCCGATCCAGGCCAGCGCCTCCCTCACCGCCACCAGTTCGGCCTGGAATACCGAGCAGCAATCCGCCAGCTTAATTTTTCGCCTGTGTATCTCGTCCCGGTCCTTGTAAACCACAAATGCCGCTCCCACCTTGCCATCTAGCAGACTCCCGTCTGTGTAGATGCTCGCACATGGGTTGCTGTGGTCGCCAAAACTCAAACGAACCACCGTGTCTGTCCTCGCCGGGTGAGGAAACTCAGCCCTCCGCGCCACACCCTGATAAACCACATCATCCGGGACACCAGGCAAAGGGTACCCCTTTTTGACCCAGTATAGGTCGGCACATTCTCGCACTTTGAGGCTAAGGGGCATCATTCCCGCGAGCGCCACAGCTGAATCCGCTGACATCGTCCTGTATCCTTTAATAATTCTGATACAGAACGGTCGCTGCGCCTGGTTCAGTCGTTTGGCAATGTGCTTTTTTAGACACGCCTCGCCCCACACACTTGCACAGTACAGGGCAAGGGGTTGCACTGCACCAACGTAAACTGTTTTGGCCACGTCCGGCGCTATGCCCCACGTACATCTGGCAATACGCGAGAGGATATTAAATTGCACGGCCATCTTCTCGCAAATGTTTGCGACGTGCTTGGTCCAGCTCAGGTTCCGGTCTATTATGACTCCCAGGAGCTTGATCTCCTTGACGAGCGAAACTCTCTCCCCGCCCAGCCACAAGCACGGGTCCCGACGTGTTAGCTTTTTGGTAACCACCATAGCCAGCGACTTCGGTCCCGAGAAGTTCAGCTTCGCCCGTCTTCCCCAGTTGCTCACCAAAGCAAGCGCCTCATTCGTGTCGCGCTCAACGCTGTCGATGTCCTCACCCACGACTATAACAACGATATCATCCGCAAAGGCCTGGATGTGTACACTTTTACCGAACTCAGTCTGCAGAAGATCGTCCACGATCAAGTTCCAGAACTTGGGGCCACATACAGATCCCTGGACGCAACCTTTAGTGGCGGGCTTGCTAGCAGTGACACCCTGGAAGTTCATGGATACTTTCCTGTCCTCCAGATAGCTTTGTATCAGCATGAAGACGTTACGCGGACAAGCTCTCCTCAGGAGCTGGACTCGGAGGAACGGCCACCACGCGTGGTCAAAGGCGCCCCTGATATCAAGGGATACCGCAATTGCAATGCTTTTCCCCTCTCTTGCCCGCCTTAACATTCCCACGGCGTTGTTGAGGGCATCCTCAGTCGACTTTTGAAACGTGAATCCATATTGGCGATTACTTAATCTGCCCTCGCAGTCCATCCGCCAAGTGACACGTCCAACGATCAACCTCTCGAGCAGCTTCCCAAATACGGAGATGAGACCGATCGGCCTAAAATCCGCCACATCGGACCCCCGCCTGCCAGCCTTCGGAACCAAGAGAGCATGGGCTCCCTTCCAAGCAGTTGGGAAGTGGCCGATCCGGAAGCAGGCGTTCATAAGTTCGTGTAGCAGGTTAGGGAAATCCTCGTTTATCCTAGACAGGATGTCGGCCGTGAATCCATCGGATCCAGGCGCCCTCCTGGGGTCCATCTCCGAAAGAATACGCCCAATCTCCACGCATCCAAACTCCGGTTCATCCACTGCCTCCGGAAATTGAGAAGCCTCCGCTCTAATGGCCACATGCTCATCCGTCTCAGTAGTGAGGTCATCGTCGGGATAGAAGTGACCGAGAATCGCCTGGACTCTCTCCTCAGGTGTGTTAAGCCGTTTGCCACCCACAGTGATGGTGGCAGGCAACGGCTGCCGACCGCCTCGAACTCGATTAAGCAAGCCCCACACCGTTTCCCTGCCCTGCAGTCTACACACGCTCTTCCAGCTTTCGGTCTTGGCCTTTGATACCTCAGCTCTAAATTTCTCCTTGAGCTCCAGGTAGACTGGGAGCGTAACGGATCTTCTTCTTTCTTCGGTGGAGTTCCGAACCCTGCGTCTTGCTGTGGTCACGCTCCTTTTAAGGTTCGCGAGCTCATCGCTCCACCAAGGGCATGCCTTCCTGCCACCCATCTTATATGGCGGCATTGACTTTCCACAGGCCCTGCTCACAATGGAACTCATCTCCGCACACACCAAGTCCAAGTCACGAGCACCTTCGGTCCTTCTCAGGGCAGCAGTGAGATCGCCAACGAAAATCCCCACCTCTGCAGAGAATCGTCTCCAGTCCGCTAGGTCCGACCGGAACTTCCGCGTACCATCATGAAGCCGCTCGTGTGGGGGCGCTCCAGCCACCGAGAAAAATATGGGATTGTGATCAGAGTAGCCGGGGTTATCCGTCTCCACACGCCAATCTGACACCAGACGCTCCGTCGCCGCACAACAGAACGTAACGTCAATATGCGACGCAGATCTCCTACCCCGCCTATAAACTTCAAAGGTCGGATCATCCCCCCGGTTCAGAACTGAGCACCCCACTTCGGCCAGGAATTCCGCCAGCATAGTGCCCCTTCCGTCCGTCCCGCTGGATCCCCACCATGAGCTCTTGGCATTAAAGTCTCCCCCGATCAACACCAATGCGCCCATATCATTCACGGCTTCAAGAAGCCTACCGAGCCTAATCAATACAGGGTTCATATCAGCCAGTGGCTCCACGTAGACCGAACCCAAAACCACAACTCGACCCACCATCTTTATCTTAATGAAAACCGCTCCCAGGTCAGTAAATTGGTCCAGGATCTCCCCCTCGGGAAACTGCCGGTCCACTAGTATAGCAGCTTTACAGGGTGTATCTCTACACCCCCCGTTCCGCTGGTACACTCGCCTGCAGGCCGAAGTCACATGCCCCGCAGCACCCGTATACGGCTCCTGCAGAAGACAAATCTGTGCGTCACTTATGCTGACCATGTCCAGCGCCAGTCTCGCCCTTTGTACATTCTGTTGTAACACTCTAATAACACCCGCGCCACTAGTAGCCATAGTTAGTGCTTTCCAAGGCTCTTCGCTCCATGCGCTGTCTGTACGGGCACGTGTCGCTGCTGGCTCTGTGCTTAACGTCTGTTGTCAGGCCCATCCTTAGGTTGATCTTGATACAGTTGTGGCACTTCTTACGTTCGTTACTGTCCTTATCAGTGCACTCCGCAAAACGATGGGGCCCCGCACAGTGGGAGCACACCTGATTCTTCTCCGCACATCGTCCAGTTGTATGCCCAAAGCCGAGACATCTGTAGCACTGGACCACCGGCGACGCATCTTCAACATGAACCCGCATGAAGCCAATGTTCACTCGGCCAATCTCGAGGAGCGCATTCCTAATATCCGGGGTCACCGCAACTACAACGTTCCTAAGGAACTCGTTTTTTCCCTTCATGGCCCTCAATATTTTAATCGCCTCCTCAGGCTTACCCTCAAGCACTCGGTGAATCCCATCATTCTGCATGATCATGCATTCGACGAGCTCATCATCCGGGGTTTCCTTACCGACGCCCTTAAAAATCATGACCGGCCTTTTCCTTTTTCCCTCCTGAGATCTAAGGCCCTGCACGCGGTCCACAGCGGTCTTCAGTTTTTCCGCATGCTCCTTAACCGGGCACGTGATCAGTACCCGGTTCTGAGAGACCGGAGTAATTCCATTTATGCCAATCCTCATCTCCTTCAGTTGCGGTTTTATCCCATCAAATATCGCCCTCTTGATACTGGCCGAGGTATCCTCCCTGTTGTCGCTGGAAACAACGAGCGCATAACTGCGCTCGGGTGGCCTCTGTCTCGTCGCCTCAGTTCTCGGGATGCCCCCAGTGGCCCTGGAGCCCCCAACCGCACTCGCGTAGGTAAGCTCCGGCTGCGTCCGCGATCCACGGGCTCTTGTCTCATCCTTGAGAAGAGCGATCTCACCCTTCATACTGTCCACCTTTTCACTCAGCAGTCTTATGGCCCCCGCGACACCCTCCTCCCCACGAGCCCTACAAGTGTCCACACTCTCTTTACTCTGAATCTCAACCAGACCCTCGACAATGTTTTTAATTTCCCTTATGGCGCTTATTATGTCCTGGGACTTAGTCTTCCGAAGGACGCTGTCGCACAGCTCCATAGCCCTAACCTTGACGCTGGTTTTACTCCCCCCGCTGTCCGCCCTCACCTCCAGTTCGGGGCTGCTATTGACCCTGGTAATGCGCTGTCTCTGCGGAGATCTTGGACCCTTGGTTAGGTTAGGTTAGGTTAGGTTAGGTTAGGTTAGGTTAGGTTAGGTTAGGTTAGGTTAGGTTAGGTTAGGTTAGGTTAGGTTAGGTTTTTTTTTTTTTTTTTTTTTTTTTTTTGAGTGAGTTGATTTTGGCCGCCTTGTTTATTACATACAAGGCTTATCAGCACGATTTGATTTATTTATTTTATTTTTTTTCCTTGTGTATACTCTACATTTTGTGCTTTTGTCCCTGTGTTGCAGTGTATGGGATAGATAGGAATGCGTCTGCGCACGTCTTTTTTGGAACCTATCCCGGCATTTGCCTTACGACTGAGGAATCGCAGTAAACTCAGTCGGGATGGCCGGCTCTCTGGCCTTCCGATGTGACCTTTAGTCCTCGGCATTATTCCCTGTGTCAGTGTCCGTTGTGTTCATTCTATCCCTTTCATTCATTCTTACCATGACATTGATCGCCGTCTTAATGTAGCATTGAATGGCTTCTGAGGTCTCCTTGTCGATCAACCAACTTCTAATATCCTCCATCCTCATGGTCTGGCTGTTCAATTTGCACCGTGCCTCAAAGCGTACTCTTTCGGTTGCTGGGCAATCCTGCAGGACATGTTCGACTGTCTGTTGTGTTCTGTCGTCGCATGGGCAGGTTTCTTCGTCTGCCAGTCTAAATCTCTTAAGGTATTGCCTGAATGCACCGTGTCCTGTGAGAGCCTGTGTCACCTCAAAGCTCAGAGAGCTCATTTTGGCGTATGCGCGCGCCTCCTCGATGCTCTTGAAGAAGCGTTTCGTCATTCCTCCCGCCGTGTCCGTCAGATATTCCACATTCCAGGTGTTCCGGGTTTTGTCCTTCAGTGCCTTCCTAGCGAAGCTCACTGGAAACTTGTCGTATGACGGTTGCACCCGTAGCGCTCCCGCTGCTCTCGCAAGTTCGTCGGCCCTGTCATTGCCTCGGTTCCCCGAGTGACCCTTTACCCATCGGTAGTAGATTATATTGTCGCGATCTCTCACCCGGTCACCGAGAGAGAAAATCTCCCTAACGATCGGATTCAAGCTTGCGCGATCCCTCATTGCCGTGAGTCCCGACAACGAGTCCGACTCGATGCGTATTGTCGTTCCGGATATGTCTTTCTTATAGACCCAGTCGACCGCCGACTTTATCGCTATCAGCTCCGCTTGAAAAACTGAGCAATAATCCGCCAGTTTCAATTTCTTAACGGCAATTTCTGCTCGTTCTCTATACACCACGAACGCTGCCCCAACCTTTCCATCCAGCAGGCTGCCGTCCGTGAAGATGTTGTATTCCTCGTCGTCGCGTGTTTCCTTCCCGCAAATATCTTCAGGATGCCTCTTCGCGGGATGTGGGAGAGATCCCCATTTCACCGGCAGCATGCATTCTCTGTCGCTCGGCAGTGTCGATAGCGGGGCTCCTCGCTTCACGCGGTACAGTTCGGCTGCTTCCAGGACTCGAAGAGCAAGAGGTGGCACGCCGGAGATGGCCATCGCTGAATTCAGCGAGATCGTGCGATATCCTCGGCAGATCCTTATGCACATGGGCCTCTGCGCTTGACCCAACTTCCTGCGAATTGCCCTCCGTTTGCACGCCTCCCCCCAGATGCTGGAACAGTAGAGAGCAATGGGCTCTATAGCTCCTTTATAGAGCACCTGAAGAATCTCGGATGAGAGACCCCAGGTGGGTTTTGCTGCTCTTGAGACTGCTCCAAACAGTCCACCCATCTTCTGGCACACGGAGTCGACGTGTTCTGCCCAATTTAGATTCTTGTCTATTATGACGCCTAGCACTTTGCAGCTTCGCACCATTGTTATTCTGGACTGGCCCAGAAAGAGATCTGCCTCTCGCACCATCTTCTTTCTGGTGACACACATCGCGAGTGTTTTTTTCCGCCGAGAACTCAAGCCTGCTCCTGCTGCCCCATTCCTTCACTCTCCGCAACGCTCCATTTGCCTTAATTTCCGCTTCCCTCAGTGTAACTCCGACCGCTATGAGCATTATGTCATCTGCAAACGCCTGGATGTGTACCCCATCCTCGAAGCTCTCCTGTAATAGTTCATCCAGGGTGATGTTCCAAAACATAGGTCCGCAGGAGGAGCCTTGCACACATCCAAGGGAGGTTGTTTTCTGCACCCTGGCGTTTCCGAAGACGAGGCTTACCTTCCTGTCGGTCAGGTATGACAGAATCAGTTTGTAGATGTTTCGTGGGCAGTTCTTCTTTTTCAGTTGAAGCAGTAAATAGGGCCACCACGCGTGATCAAAGGCGCCTTTGATGTCCAAGGAAATGACGAGGGCCACTTTTTTATTGTTTCGGGCTTCCTTCATCACTGTCACGGCTCGGTTCAGCGCATCCTCCGTCGATTTCTGATGCGTAAACCCGTATTGTCGGTCACTCATGGCCCCAGCACTGCTCAGTGCCCACGAAAGTCTGTCCGTTATAAGCCTCTCCAGCACTCTTCCGAAGACCGGGATAAGTCCAATAGGACGCATGGATCCGATGTCATCCGACATCTTGCCCTGTTTGGGTATCAGGACGACCCTGGACTCCTTCCATTTTTCCGGAAATCGTCCCACTGCCAAGCATGCGTTCATCATCGCCGTTATTTCCTTCGGGCATTCTCTCGCTGCTTGTTGGCATATGTCCGATGTCATTCCGTCCAGTCCAGGCGCTTTTTTCGGACTGATCCCGTCAATGGCAGACTGCACTTCGGCAATTGTGAATGGCGGCTCGTCTGCCGAGTCCGGCAGGAACTTGGTCAGTTGTCTGGTCTGTGCATCAGCCTCGGTATCAGATGTGATGTCATCATCTGGGAAGAAATGTCGGAGGATTGCTTCAGCGGTTTCATCGTCGTCTCCGCAGCTCCTCCCGTTGATCCTAATCGTCGCCGGCATGGGAACGCTACGGCGGGCCGTCAGTCTGTGCAGCATGGACCAAACCGTTTCCCTGTTTTGGATTCTGCAGTGTTCCTTCCAGCTCGCGGTTAGGTTAGGTTAGGTTAGGTTAGGTTAGGTTAGGTTAGGTTAGGTTAGGTTAGGTTAGGTTAGGTTAGGTTAGGTTAGGTTAGGTTAGGTTAGGTTAGGTTAGGTTAGGTTAGGTTAGGTTAGGTTAGGTTAGGTTAGGTTAGGTTAGGTTAGGTTAGGTTAGGTTAGGTTAGGTTAGGTTAGGTTAGGTTAGGTTAGGTTAGGTTAGGTTAGGTTAGGTTAGGTTAGGTTAGGTTAGGTTAGGTTAGGTTAGGTTAGGTTAGGTTAGGTTAGGTTAGGTTAGGTTAGGTTAGGTTAGGTTAGGTTAGGTTAGGTTAGGTTAGGTTAGGTTAGGTTAGGTTAGGTTAGGTTAGGTTAGGTTAGGTTAGGTTAGGTTAGGTTAGGTTAGGTTAGGTTAGGTTAGGTTAGGTTAGGTTAGGTTAGGTTAGGTTAGGTTAGGTTAGGTTAGGTTAGGTTAGGTTAGGTTAGGTTAGGTTAGGTTAGGTTAGGTTAGGTTAGGTTAGGTTAGGTTAGGTTAGGTTAGGTTAGGTTAGGTTAGGTTTTTTTTTTATAGAAGGAGTTGTGCTAATGGGCACCTGGCTTATAACGCACCAGGTTTATAACCCCGGGATTGTGTTTGGACTCTCTGAAGTGGTTCTTTGGAGACCCACTTCTATGCCTGTGCCCTCAGTGCATACCCCAAAAGTGTTTATTATTTATTGCTCTAAATAAGTTTGATGTGTTTCGAATGTGCAGTGTGTGGATGGGACAAGGAATGCGTCCGCGCACGACTTTATTGGAAGCGCCCCGGCATTTGCCTTACAACAGGAGAAATCACGGTAAACTCCGTCGGGACGCGGCTGAAGGCCCTTCAAAGAGACCTGCTCTTTGGTATTCTTCCCTTGTTATAGTGTTCATGTGTTTTGTGGATTTTACTACTTCGGTGATATATAAACATATGGCGGAAACATTCTCTTTCATTAAGAGTCCCTCCCTTAGATTCTCAAGCAGAAGTTGGGATACCCCCAGCTCGTTCTCCAGTTTCCTTCGTCTGACGGCTTGTGCGGGACAACTCAGCAGCACGTGCAGCACATCCTGCACCACACTCTCGTCACACGGGCAGCTCTCAGACTCCGCAAGATGAAATCTTTTTAGGTACCTCATGAAGCATCCGTGTCCTGTGAGTGCCTGCGTCACTTCGAATGTGGGGACTGCCTTCCGCGCGAACGTCAGCGCCTCATAAATGGTTCTGAAGAACATCTTGGTTGTCCGTCCCGCTGAGTTCGAGACATATTGCTCGTTCCATAGCATCGTATATCTCTCTCGAAGAATTCTTGCCGCGAAGCAAAGCGGGTACCTGCTGTAGATCGGAGCCACTCTCAGTTGTCCCGCCTGCCTCGCAAGCTCATCCGCTCGGTCGTTACCAACATTTCCCGAGTGACCTTTAACCCAGCGGAACTGGACCACCACATCCCTACTCCGCAGACGGCTCAGGGGTTGGTGCTGCCTGGATCCGCTATTCCCCTTAAGCCAGACAGTGAGTCCGAATGGATCTCAACTATCCGCAGGGGAACGCTTGTGTCCCCGATCCAGGCCAGCGCCTCCCTCACCGCCACCAGTTCGGCCTGGAATACCGAGCAGCAATCCGCCAGCTTAATTTTTCGCCTGTGTATCTCGTCCCGGTCCTTGTAAACCACAAATGCCGCTCCCACCTTGCCATCTAGCAGACTCCCGTCTGTGTAGATGCTCGCACATGGGTTGCTGTGGTCGCCAAAACTCAAACGAACCACCGTGTCTGTCCTCGCCGGGTGAGGAAACTCAGCCCTCCGCGCCACACCCTGATAAACCACATCATCCGGGACACCAGGCAAAGGGTACCCCTTTTTGACCCAGTATAGGTCGGCACATTCTCGCACTTTGAGGCTAAGGGGCATCATTCCCGCGAGCGCCACAGCTGAATCCGCTGACATCGTCCTGTATCCTTTAATAATTCTGATACAGAACGGTCGCTGCGCCTGGTTCAGTCGTTTGGCAATGTGCTTTTTTAGACACGCCTCGCCCCACACACTTGCACAGTACAGGGCAAGGGGTTGCACTGCACCAACGTAAACTGTTTTGGCCACGTCCGGCGCTATGCCCCACGTACATCTGGCAATACGCGAGAGGATATTAAATTGCACGGCCATCTTCTCGCAAATGTTTGCGACGTGCTTGGTCCAGCTCAGGTTCCGGTCTATTATGACTCCCAGGAGCTTGATCTCCTTGACGAGCGAAACTCTCTCCCCGCCCAGCCACAAGCACGGGTCCCGACGTGTTAGCTTTTTGGTAACCACCATAGCCAGCGACTTCGGTCCCGAGAAGTTCAGCTTCGCCCGTCTTCCCCAGTTGCTCACCAAAGCAAGCGCCTCATTCGTGTCGCGCTCAACGCTGTCGATGTCCTCACCCACGACTATAACAACGATATCATCCGCAAAGGCCTGGATGTGTACACTTTTACCGAACTCAGTCTGCAGAAGATCGTCCACGATCAAGTTCCAGAACTTGGGGCCACATACAGATCCCTGGACGCAACCTTTAGTGGCGGGCTTGCTAGCAGTGACACCCTGGAAGTTCATGGATACTTTCCTGTCCTCCAGATAGCTTTGTATCAGCATGAAGACGTTACGCGGACAAGCTCTCCTCAGGAGCTGGACTCGGAGGAACGGCCACCACGCGTGGTCAAAGGCGCCCCTGATATCAAGGGATACCGCAATTGCAATGCTTTTCCCCTCTCTTGCCCGCCTTAACATTCCCACGGCGTTGTTGAGGGCATCCTCAGTCGACTTTTGAAACGTGAATCCATATTGGCGATTACTTAATCTGCCCTCGCAGTCCATCCGCCAAGTGACACGTCCAACGATCAACCTCTCGAGCAGCTTCCCAAATACGGAGATGAGACCGATCGGCCTAAAATCCGCCACATCGGACCCCCGCCTGCCAGCCTTCGGAACCAAGAGAGCATGGGCTCCCTTCCAAGCAGTTGGGAAGTGGCCGATCCGGAAGCAGGCGTTCATAAGTTCGTGTAGCAGGTTAGGGAAATCCTCGTTTATCCTAGACAGGATGTCGGCCGTGAATCCATCGGATCCAGGCGCCCTCCTGGGGTCCATCTCCGAAAGAATACGCCCAATCTCCACGCATCCAAACTCCGGTTCATCCACTGCCTCCGGAAATTGAGAAGCCTCCGCTCTAATGGCCACATGCTCATCCGTCTCAGTAGTGAGGTCATCGTCGGGATAGAAGTGACCGAGAATCGCCTGGACTCTCTCCTCAGGTGTGTTAAGCCGTTTGCCACCCACAGTGATGGTGGCAGGCAACGGCTGCCGACCGCCTCGAACTCGATTAAGCAAGCCCCACACCGTTTCCCTGCCCTGCAGTCTACACACGCTCTTCCAGCTTTCGGTCTTGGCCTTTGATACCTCAGCTCTAAATTTCTCCTTGAGCTCCAGGTAGACTGGGAGCGTAACGGATCTTCTTCTTTCTTCGGTGGAGTTCCGAACCCTGCGTCTTGCTGTGGTCACGCTCCTTTTAAGGTTCGCGAGCTCATCGCTCCACCAAGGGCATGCCTTCCTGCCACCCATCTTATATGGCGGCATTGACTTTCCACAGGCCCTGCTCACAATGGAACTCATCTCCGCACACACCAAGTCCAAGTCACGAGCACCTTCGGTCCTTCTCAGGGCAGCAGTGAGATCGCCAACGAAAATCCCCACCTCTGCAGAGAATCGTCTCCAGTCCGCTAGGTCCGACCGGAACTTCCGCGTACCATCATGAAGCCGCTCGTGTGGGGGCGCTCCAGCCACCGAGAAAAATATGGGATTGTGATCAGAGTAGCCGGGGTTATCCGTCTCCACACGCCAATCTGACACCAGACGCTCCGTCGCCGCACAACAGAACGTAACGTCAATATGCGACGCAGATCTCCTACCCCGCCTATAAACTTCAAAGGTCGGATCATCCCCCCGGTTCAGAACTGAGCACCCCACTTCGGCCAGGAATTCCGCCAGCATAGTGCCCCTTCCGTCCGTCCCGCTGGATCCCCACCATGAGCTCTTGGCATTAAAGTCTCCCCCGATCAACACCAATGCGCCCATATCATTCACGGCTTCAAGAAGCCTACCGAGCCTAATCAATACAGGGTTCATATCAGCCAGTGGCTCCACGTAGACCGAACCCAAAACCACAACTCGACCCACCATCTTTATCTTAATGAAAACCGCTCCCAGGTCAGTAAATTGGTCCAGGATCTCCCCCTCGGGAAACTGCCGGTCCACTAGTATAGCAGCTTTACAGGGTGTATCTCTACACCCCCCGTTCCGCTGGTACACTCGCCTGCAGGCCGAAGTCACATGCCCCGCAGCACCCGTATACGGCTCCTGCAGAAGACAAATCTGTGCGTCACTTATGCTGACCATGTCCAGCGCCAGTCTCGCCCTTTGTACATTCTGTTGTAACACTCTAATAACACCCGCGCCACTAGTAGCCATAGTTAGTGCTTTCCAAGGCTCTTCGCTCCATGCGCTGTCTGTACGGGCACGTGTCGCTGCTGGCTCTGTGCTTAACGTCTGTTGTCAGGCCCATCCTTAGGTTGATCTTGATACAGTTGTGGCACTTCTTACGTTCGTTACTGTCCTTATCAGTGCACTCCGCAAAACGATGGGGCCCCGCACAGTGGGAGCACACCTGATTCTTCTCCGCACATCGTCCAGTTGTATGCCCAAAGCCGAGACATCTGTAGCACTGGACCACCGGCGACGCATCTTCAACATGAACCCGCATGAAGCCAATGTTCACTCGGCCAATCTCGAGGAGCGCATTCCTAATATCCGGGGTCACCGCAACTACAACGTTCCTAAGGAACTCGTTTTTTCCCTTCATGGCCCTCAATATTTTAATCGCCTCCTCAGGCTTACCCTCAAGCACTCGGTGAATCCCATCATTCTGCATGATCATGCATTCGACGAGCTCATCATCCGGGGTTTCCTTACCGACGCCCTTAAAAATCATGACCGGCCTTTTCCTTTTTCCCTCCTGAGATCTAAGGCCCTGCACGCGGTCCACAGCGGTCTTCAGTTTTTCCGCATGCTCCTTAACCGGGCACGTGATCAGTACCCGGTTCTGAGAGACCGGAGTAATTCCATTTATGCCAATCCTCATCTCCTTCAGTTGCGGTTTTATCCCATCAAATATCGCCCTCTTGATACTGGCCGAGGTATCCTCCCTGTTGTCGCTGGAAACAACGAGCGCATAACTGCGCTCGGGTGGCCTCTGTCTCGTCGCCTCAGTTCTCGGGATGCCCCCAGTGGCCCTGGAGCCCCCAACCGCACTCGCGTAGGTAAGCTCCGGCTGCGTCCGCGATCCACGGGCTCTTGTCTCATCCTTGAGAAGAGCGATCTCACCCTTCATACTGTCCACCTTTTCACTCAGCAGTCTTATGGCCCCCGCGACACCCTCCTCCCCACGAGCCCTACAAGTGTCCACACTCTCTTTACTCTGAATCTCAACCAGACCCTCGACAATGTTTTTAATTTCCCTTATGGCGCTTATTATGTCCTGGGACTTAGTCTTCCGAAGGACGCTGTCGCACAGCTCCATAGCCCTAACCTTGACGCTGGTTTTACTCCCCCCGCTGTCCGCCCTCACCTCCAGTTCGGGGCTGCTATTGACCCTGGTAATGCGCTGTCTCTGCGGAGATCTTGGACCCTTGGTTAGGTTAGGTTAGGTTAGGTTAGGTTAGGTTAGGTTAGGTTAGGTTAGGTTAGGTTAGGTTAGGTTAGGTTAGGTTAGGTTAGGTTTTTTTTTTTTTTTTTTTTTTTTTTTTGAGTGAGTTGATTTTGGCCGCCTTGTTTATTACATACAAGGCTTATCAGCACGATTTGATTTATTTATTTTATTTTTTTTCCTTGTGTATACTCTACATTTTGTGCTTTTGTCCCTGTGTTGCAGTGTATGGGATAGATAGGAATGCGTCTGCGCACGTCTTTTTTGGAACCTATCCCGGCATTTGCCTTACGACTGAGGAATCGCAGTAAACTCAGTCGGGATGGCCGGCTCTCTGGCCTTCCGATGTGACCTTTAGTCCTCGGCATTATTCCCTGTGTCAGTGTCCGTTGTGTTCATTCTATCCCTTTCATTCATTCTTACCATGACATTGATCGCCGTCTTAATGTAGCATTGAATGGCTTCTGAGGTCTCCTTGTCGATCAACCAACTTCTAATATCCTCCATCCTCATGGTCTGGCTGTTCAATTTGCACCGTGCCTCAAAGCGTACTCTTTCGGTTGCTGGGCAATCCTGCAGGACATGTTCGACTGTCTGTTGTGTTCTGTCGTCGCATGGGCAGGTTTCTTCGTCTGCCAGTCTAAATCTCTTAAGGTATTGCCTGAATGCACCGTGTCCTGTGAGAGCCTGTGTCACCTCAAAGCTCAGAGAGCTCATTTTGGCGTATGCGCGCGCCTCCTCGATGCTCTTGAAGAAGCGTTTCGTCATTCCTCCCGCCGTGTCCGTCAGATATTCCACATTCCAGGTGTTCCGGGTTTTGTCCTTCAGTGCCTTCCTAGCGAAGCTCACTGGAAACTTGTCGTATGACGGTTGCACCCGTAGCGCTCCCGCTGCTCTCGCAAGTTCGTCGGCCCTGTCATTGCCTCGGTTCCCCGAGTGACCCTTTACCCATCGGTAGTAGATTATATTGTCGCGATCTCTCACCCGGTCACCGAGAGAGAAAATCTCCCTAACGATCGGATTCAAGCTTGCGCGATCCCTCATTGCCGTGAGTCCCGACAACGAGTCCGACTCGATGCGTATTGTCGTTCCGGATATGTCTTTCTTATAGACCCAGTCGACCGCCGACTTTATCGCTATCAGCTCCGCTTGAAAAACTGAGCAATAATCCGCCAGTTTCAATTTCTTAACGGCAATTTCTGCTCGTTCTCTATACACCACGAACGCTGCCCCAACCTTTCCATCCAGCAGGCTGCCGTCCGTGAAGATGTTGTATTCCTCGTCGTCGCGTGTTTCCTTCCCGCAAATATCTTCAGGATGCCTCTTCGCGGGATGTGGGAGAGATCCCCATTTCACCGGCAGCATGCATTCTCTGTCGCTCGGCAGTGTCGATAGCGGGGCTCCTCGCTTCACGCGGTACAGTTCGGCTGCTTCCAGGACTCGAAGAGCAAGAGGTGGCACGCCGGAGATGGCCATCGCTGAATTCAGCGAGATCGTGCGATATCCTCGGCAGATCCTTATGCACATGGGCCTCTGCGCTTGACCCAACTTCCTGCGAATTGCCCTCCGTTTGCACGCCTCCCCCCAGATGCTGGAACAGTAGAGAGCAATGGGCTCTATAGCTCCTTTATAGAGCACCTGAAGAATCTCGGATGAGAGACCCCAGGTGGGTTTTGCTGCTCTTGAGACTGCTCCAAACAGTCCACCCATCTTCTGGCACACGGAGTCGACGTGTTCTGCCCAATTTAGATTCTTGTCTATTATGACGCCTAGCACTTTGCAGCTTCGCACCATTGTTATTCTGGACTGGCCCAGAAAGAGATCTGCCTCTCGCACCATCTTCTTTCTGGTGACACACATCGCGAGTGTTTTTTTCCGCCGAGAACTCAAGCCTGCTCCTGCTGCCCCATTCCTTCACTCTCCGCAACGCTCCATTTGCCTTAATTTCCGCTTCCCTCAGTGTAACTCCGACCGCTATGAGCATTATGTCATCTGCAAACGCCTGGATGTGTACCCCATCCTCGAAGCTCTCCTGTAATAGTTCATCCAGGGTGATGTTCCAAAACATAGGTCCGCAGGAGGAGCCTTGCACACATCCAAGGGAGGTTGTTTTCTGCACCCTGGCGTTTCCGAAGACGAGGCTTACCTTCCTGTCGGTCAGGTATGACAGAATCAGTTTGTAGATGTTTCGTGGGCAGTTCTTCTTTTTCAGTTGAAGCAGTAAATAGGGCCACCACGCGTGATCAAAGGCGCCTTTGATGTCCAAGGAAATGACGAGGGCCACTTTTTTATTGTTTCGGGCTTCCTTCATCACTGTCACGGCTCGGTTCAGCGCATCCTCCGTCGATTTCTGATGCGTAAACCCGTATTGTCGGTCACTCATGGCCCCAGCACTGCTCAGTGCCCACGAAAGTCTGTCCGTTATAAGCCTCTCCAGCACTCTTCCGAAGACCGGGATAAGTCCAATAGGACGCATGGATCCGATGTCATCCGACATCTTGCCCTGTTTGGGTATCAGGACGACCCTGGACTCCTTCCATTTTTCCGGAAATCGTCCCACTGCCAAGCATGCGTTCATCATCGCCGTTATTTCCTTCGGGCATTCTCTCGCTGCTTGTTGGCATATGTCCGATGTCATTCCGTCCAGTCCAGGCGCTTTTTTCGGACTGATCCCGTCAATGGCAGACTGCACTTCGGCAATTGTGAATGGCGGCTCGTCTGCCGAGTCCGGCAGGAACTTGGTCAGTTGTCTGGTCTGTGCATCAGCCTCGGTATCAGATGTGATGTCATCATCTGGGAAGAAATGTCGGAGGATTGCTTCAGCGGTTTCATCGTCGTCTCCGCAGCTCCTCCCGTTGATCCTAATCGTCGCCGGCATGGGAACGCTACGGCGGGCCGTCAGTCTGTGCAGCATGGACCAAACCGTTTCCCTGTTTTGGATTCTGCAGTGTTCCTTCCAGCTCGCGGTTAGGTTAGGTTAGGTTAGGTTAGGTTAGGTTAGGTTAGGTTAGGTTAGGTTAGGTTAGGTTAGGTTAGGTTAGGTTAGGTTAGGTTAGGTTAGGTTAGGTTAGGTTAGGTTAGGTTAGGTTAGGTTAGGTTAGGTTAGGTTAGGTTAGGTTAGGTTAGGTTAGGTTAGGTTAGGTTAGGTTAGGTTAGGTTAGGTTAGGTTAGGTTAGGTTAGGTTAGGTTAGGTTAGGTTAGGTTAGGTTAGGTTAGGTTAGGTTAGGTTAGGTTAGGTTAGGTTAGGTTAGGTTAGGTTAGGTTAGGTTAGGTTAGGTTAGGTTAGGTTAGGTTAGGTTAGGTTAGGTTAGGTTAGGTTAGGTTAGGTTAGGTTAGGTTAGGTTAGGTTAGGTTAGGTTAGGTTAGGTTAGGTTAGGTTAGGTTAGGTTAGGTTAGGTTAGGTTAGGTTAGGTTAGGTTAGGTTAGGTTAGGTTAGGTTAGGTTAGGTTAGGTTAGGTTAGGTTAGGTTAGGTTAGGTTAGGTTAGGTTAGGTTTTTTTTTTATAGAAGGAGTTGTGCTAATGGGCACCTGGCTTATAACGCACCAGGTTTATAACCCCGGGATTGTGTTTGGACTCTCTGAAGTGGTTCTTTGGAGACCCACTTCTATGCCTGTGCCCTCAGTGCATACCCCAAAAGTGTTTATTATTTATTGCTCTAAATAAGTTTGATGTGTTTCGAATGTGCAGTGTGTGGATGGGACAAGGAATGCGTCCGCGCACGACTTTATTGGAAGCGCCCCGGCATTTGCCTTACAACAGGAGAAATCACGGTAAACTCCGTCGGGACGCGGCTGAAGGCCCTTCAAAGAGACCTGCTCTTTGGTATTCTTCCCTTGTTATAGTGTTCATGTGTTTTGTGGATTTTACTACTTCGGTGATATATAAACATATGGCGGAAACATTCTCTTTCATTAAGAGTCCCTCCCTTAGATTCTCAAGCAGAAGTTGGGATACCCCCAGCTCGTTCTCCAGTTTCCTTCGTCTGACGGCTTGTGCGGGACAACTCAGCAGCACGTGCAGCACATCCTGCACCACACTCTCGTCACACGGGCAGCTCTCAGACTCCGCAAGATGAAATCTTTTTAGGTACCTCATGAAGCATCCGTGTCCTGTGAGTGCCTGCGTCACTTCGAATGTGGGGACTGCCTTCCGCGCGAACGTCAGCGCCTCATAAATGGTTCTGAAGAACATCTTGGTTGTCCGTCCCGCTGAGTTCGAGACATATTGCTCGTTCCATAGCATCGTATATCTCTCTCGAAGAATTCTTGCCGCGAAGCAAAGCGGGTACCTGCTGTAGATCGGAGCCACTCTCAGTTGTCCCGCCTGCCTCGCAAGCTCATCCGCTCGGTCGTTACCAACATTTCCCGAGTGACCTTTAACCCAGCGGAACTGGACCACCACATCCCTACTCCGCAGACGGCTCACTGTGTCAAGTATTGTCCGAATAATGGGGTTGGTGCTGCCTGGATCCGCTATTCCCCTTAAGCCAGACAGTGAGTCCGAATGGATCTCAACTATCCGCAGGGGAACGCTTGTGTCCCCGATCCAGGCCAGCGCCTCCCTCACCGCCACCAGTTCGGCCTGGAATACCGAGCAGCAATCCGCCAGCTTAATTTTTCGCCTGTGTATCTCGTCCCGGTCCTTGTAAACCACAAATGCCGCTCCCACCTTGCCATCTAGCAGACTCCCGTCTGTGTAGATGCTCGCACATGGGTTGCTGTGGTCGCCAAAACTCAAACGAACCACCGTGTCTGTCCTCGCCGGGTGAGGAAACTCAGCCCTCCGCGCCACACCCTGATAAACCACATCATCCGGGACACCAGGCAAAGGGTACCCCTTTTTGACCCAGTATAGGTCGGCACATTCTCGCACTTTGAGGCTAAGGGGCATCATTCCCGCGAGCGCCACAGCTGAATCCGCTGACATCGTCCTGTATCCTTTAATAATTCTGATACAGAACGGTCGCTGCGCCTGGTTCAGTCGTTTGGCAATGTGCTTTTTTAGACACGCCTCGCCCCACACACTTGCACAGTACAGGGCAAGGGGTTGCACTGCACCAACGTAAACTGTTTTGGCCACGTCCGGCGCTATGCCCCACGTACATCTGGCAATACGCGAGAGGATATTAAATTGCACGGCCATCTTCTCGCAAATGTTTGCGACGTGCCTGGTCCAGCTCAGGTTCCGGTCTATTATGACTCCCAGGAGCTTGATCTCCTTGACGAGCGAAACTCTCTCCCCGCCCAGCCACAAGCACGGGTCCCGACGTATTAGCTTTTTGGTAACCACCATAGCCAGCGACTTCGGTCCCGAGAAGTTCAGCTTCGCCCGTCTTCCCCAGCTGCTCACCAAAGCAAGCGCCTCATTCGTGTCGCGCTCAACGCTGTCGATGTCCTCACCCACGACTATAACAACGATATCATCCGCAAAGGCCTGGACGTGTACACTTTTACCGAACTCAGTCTGCAGAAGATCGTCCACGATCAAGTTCCAGAACTTGGGGCCACATACAGATCCCTGGACGCAACCTTTAGTGGCGGGCTTGCTAGCAGTGACACCCTGGAAGTTCATGGATACTTTCCTGTCCTCCAAATAGCTTTGTATTAGCATGAAGACGTTACGCGGACAAGCTCTCCTCAGGAGCTGGACTCGGAGGAACGGCCACCACGCGTGGTCAAAGGCGCCCCTGATATCAAGGGATACCGCAATTGCAATGCTTTTCCCCTCTCTTGCCCGCCTTAACATTCCCACGGCGTTGTTGAGGGCATCCTCAGTCGACTTTTGAAACGTGAATCCATATTGGCGATTGCTTAATCTGCCCTCGCAGTCCATCCGCCAAGTGACACGTCCAACGATCAACCTCTCGAGCAGCTTCCCAAATACGGAGATGAGACCGATCGGCCTAAAATCCGCCACATCGGACCCCCGCCTGCCAGCCTTCGGAACCAAGAGAGCATGGGCTCCCTTCCAAGCAGTTGGGAAGTGGCCGATCCGGAAGCAGGCGTTCATAAGTTCGTGTAGCAGGTTAGGGAAATCCTCGTTTATCCTAGACAGGATGTCGGCCGTGAATCCATCGGATCCAGGCGCCCTCCTGGGGTCCATCTCCGAAAGAATACGCCCAATCTCCACGCATCCAAACTCCGGTTCATCCGCTGCCTCCGGAAATTGAGAAGCCTCCGCTCTAATGGCCACATGCTCATCCGTCTCAGTAGTGAGGTCATCGTCGGGATAGAAGTGACCGAGAATCGCCTGGACTCTCTCCTCAGGTGTGTTAAGCCGTTTGCCACCCACAGTGATGGTGGCAGGCAACGGCTGCCGACCGCCTCGAACTCGATTAAGCAAGCCCCACACCGTTTCCCTGCCCTGCAGTCTACACACGCTCTTCCAGCTTTCGGTCTTGGCCTTTGATACCTCAGCTCTAAATTTCTCCTTGAGCTCCAGGTAGACTGGGAGCGTAACGGATCTTCTTCTTTCTTCGGTGGAGTTCCGAACCCTGCGTCTTGCTGTGGTCACGCTCCTTTTAAGGTTCGCGAGCTCATCGCTCCACCAAGGGCATGCCTTCCTGCCACCCATCTTATATGGCGGCATTGACTTTCCACAGGCCCTGCTCACAATGGAACTCATCTCCGCACACACCAAGTCCAGGTCACGAGCACCTTCGGTCCTTCTCAGGGCAGCAGTGAGATCGCCAACGAAAATCCCCACCTCTGCAGAGAATCGTCTCCAGTCCGCCAGGTCTGACCGGAACTTCCGCGTACCATCATGAAGCCGCTCGTGTGGGGGCACTCCAGCCACCGAGAAAAATATGGGATTGTGATCAGAGTAGCCGGGGTTATCCGTCTCCACACGCCAATCCGACACCAGACGCTCCGTCGCCGCACAACAGAACGTAACGTCAATATGCGACGCAGATCTCCTACCCCGCCTATAAACTTCAAAGGTCGGATCATCCCCCCGGTTCAGAACTGAGCACCCCACTTCGGCCAGGAATTCCGCCAGCATAGTGCCCCTTCCGTCCGTCCGGCTGGATCCCCACCATGAGCTCTTGGCATTAAAGTCTCCCCCGATCAACACCAATGCGCCCATATCACTCACGGCTTCAAGAAGCCTACCGAGCCTAATCAATACAGGGTTCATATCAGCCAGTGGCTCCACGTAGACCGAACCCAAAACCACAACTCGACCCACCATCTTTATCTTAATGAAAACCGCTCCCAGGTCAGTAAATTGGTCCAGGATCTCCCCCTCGGGAAACTGCCGGTCCACTAGTATAGCAGCTTTACAGGGTGTATCTCTACACCCCCCGTTCCGCTGGTACACTCGCCTGCAGGCCGAAGTCACATGCCCCGCAGCACCCGTATACGGCTCCTGCAGAAGACAAATCTGTGCGTCACTCATGCTGACCATGTCCAGCGCCAGTCTCGCCCTTTGTACATTCTGTTGTAACACTCTTATAACACCCACGCCACTAGTAGCCATAGTTAGTGCTTTCCAAGGCTCTTCGCTCCATGCGCTGTCTGTACGGGCACGTGTCGCTGCTGGCTCTGTGCTTAACGTCTGTTGTCAGGCCCATCCTTAGGTTGATCTTGATACAGTTGTGGCACTTCTTACGTTCGTTACTGTCCTTATCAGTGCACTCCGCAAAACGATGGGGCCCCGCACAGTGGGAGCACACCTGATTCTTCTCCGCACATCGTCCAGTTGTATGCCCAAAGCCGAGACATCTGTAGCACTGGACCACCGGCGACGCATCTTCAACATGAACCCGCATGAAGCCAATGTTCACTCGGCCAGTCTCGAGGAGCGCATTCCTAATATCCGGGGTCACCGCAACTACAACGTTCCTAAGGAACTCGTTTTTTCCCTTCATGGCCCTCAATATTTTAATCGCCTCCTCAGGCTTACCCTCAAGCACTCGGTGAATCCCATCATTCTGCATGATCATGCATTCGACGAGCTCATCATCCGGGGTTTCCTTACCGACGCCCTTAAAAATCATGACCGGCCTTTTCCTTTTTCCCTCCTGAGATCTAAGGCCCTGCACGCGGTCCACAGCGGTCTTCAGTTTTTCCGCATGCTCCTTAACCGGGCACGTGATCAGTACCCGGTTCTGCGAGACCGGAGTAATTCCATTTATGCCAATCCTCATCTCCTTCAGTTGCGGTTTTATCCCATCAAATATCGCCCTCTTGATACTGGCCGAGGTATCCTCCCTGTTGTCGCTGGAAACAACGAGCGCATAACTGCGCTCGGGTGGCCTCTGTCTCGTCGCCTCAGTTCTCGGGATGCCCCCAGTGGCCCTGGAGCCCCCAACCGCACTCGCGTAGGTAAGCTCCGGCTGCGTCCGCGATCCACGGGCTCTTGTCTCATCCTTGAGAAGAGCGATCTCACCCTTCATACTGTCCACCTTTTCACTCAGCAGTCTTATGGCCCCCGCGACACCCTCCTCCCCACGAGCCTTACAAGTGTCCACACTCTCTTTACTCTGAATCTCAACCAGACCCTCGACAATGTTTTTAATTTCCCTTATGGCGCTTATTATGTTCTGTCGCTCTCTTATGCAGTCGATATGCGAACGATATTCGGTTCTGTCGCTCTCTTATGCAGTCAGCCATGTGGAAAATCTCCCTAACTATGGGGTTTAGACTTCTATGATCCCTCATTGCTGCCAGACCCGAGAGCGAGTCCGATTCAAGACAGATCACTTTCCCGGCAGTTCCACTGGAAATCGCCCACCTCAGTGCCTCCCGCATAGCCACCAGCTCCGCCTGGAACACGGAACAGTAGTCCGCCAGCTTGAACTTCCCTCTAGCGATCTCGGTTCCACGCCTGTACACCACAAATGCGGCACCGACTTTGCCGTTTAATAAGCTCCCGTCTGTGTAGACGTTCAAGTCCGGCGCGTTTTGCCCCGCCTCCTCGCAGATGCTTTCACGCCGCATGGACGCCGGGTGCGGGAGAGTCACCCAATCGACCGGCACCATGCATTTTCTGTCCTCGGGCAGCGAATAAAGTGTCCTCCTCCGTTTCACCCCGTACACCTCGGCCCTCTCCCGCACCACGAGAGCGAGCGGGGGCACACCGGAGATCGCCATCGCCGAGTTCAGTGACATGGTCCTGTAACCCCGGCAGATTCTGATACATATGGGCCTCTGGGCTTGGTTTAGTCTTCTTCGAATGGCCCTTCTCCCGCACGCTTCCGCCCATATGCTGGCGCAATAGAGTGCCACCGGCTCCAGCGCTCCCCGGTAAAGCTGACGGAGAACCTCCGAGGACAAACCCCAAGTCGGCTTGGCAGCCCTGGCTATCATCCCAAAGAGAGCAGTTATCCTCCGACACACCATGTCCACGTGCTTCGACCAGTTGAGACATCTGTCGATGACGACTCCCAGCACTTTTATGCTGTCCACCATGGCTATCTCGGACTGTGCGAGGTGAATCTTTGCTTGTCTATGGAGTTTCTTTCTTGTGATGCACATTGCAAATGTCTTTTCAGGCGAAAACATAAGCTTTGCGCGGTGACTCCACAGATCGATCCTACGAAGGGTGTTGTTCATCCTCTCTTCTGCCTCACTCAGCGTGCCACAGTCCGAGATCACCAGTACGTCATCCGCAAAGGCCTGGATGTGGACTCCTTCCCCGAAATCTTCCTGCAGAAGGCTGTCCATGATGAGATTCCAGAAGAAGGGCCCACACGACGATCCCTGCACGCATCCCAGCGTCGCGGACCTCTCCTCGGTCGCATCCCCGACACCGATCCTTACCTTTCTATCTTGGAGGTAGGACTGTACCAGCAGGAATAGGTTTCTCGGACAGTTCTTTTCTCGCAGTTGTTCCAGCAGAAAGGGCCACCACGCATTGTCAAAGGCACCCTTGATGTCGAGTGAGACAACTATTGCCACTCTCTTGCCGTCGCGTGCCGCCCTCATCACTCCGACAGCACGGTTTAGGGCGTCCTCTGTTGACCTTTGCTGCGTGAAGCCGTATTGTCTACCACTGAGTGAGCCAACGCTTGCGAACGTCCACTGAAGCCTTCCGACGATCAGCTTTTCAAGCACCTTGCCAAATACCGGAAGCAGTCCTATCGGCCTCGAGGAAGTCACGTCTCCAGACGGTCTGCCCTGTTTAGGAATCAGTATGACTGCTGATTCCTTCCATCTCCTCGGGAATCGTCCGGTTCTCAGACAGAGGTTGAACATATTCAATGCCTCCGCCGGGTGGAGTTGTACCACTCGCCGGCATATGTCCGAGGTGAGTCCGTCTATCCCGGGAGCCTTTTTAGGGCTTATCGTGTCCAGGGCCGTCTGCAACTCCAGCAGCGTGAATGGTGGGTCATCCGCAGTGTCCGGAATTAACTCGACCCGCTCCCTCAAGCTTCCATTCTCCAGCGAGTCTGTGTCGGTGTTATCCCCCGGAAAAAAGTGCTCCAGGATGCCCTTTGCCGTTTCCGACTCGGTTCTACAAATCTTTCCCCGAATCCTGAGTGTAGTCGGCGGCACCGTCTTACGGCTCTTGAGCACCCTGTCCACCATGCCCCAAACGGTCTCAGCGGTCTGCAATTGGCAAAACTCCTTCCAACTGCTCGTTTTCGCCAATCCAACTGCAGCCCTGAATTCCTCCTTGGTTTCAAGGTACTCGGGAAGAATGAGCTCCCGACGAATCGCACTGGAGTTTCTCAGCCTTCTCTTGGCAGCGATCATCTTCCTCTTTAGGGCTGCCAGATCCTCCGACCACCATGGGCAGCTTCGCCTCGTGCGCGGCTTCAAGAGCGGTATGGCAGTGCGACATGCAGAGACCACCACCGACTCGAACGCTCCGCTGAGCCCCTCCGCATCCCAGGGTTCCGAGCTCGACGCAGTACCTCCGACCGCCTCGCCTAATGTAGTCCTGATTGCCTCGTCAAACCGCCTCCAGTTGGCTCGAGCGGTTGCAAATATCTTCGTTCCGCGGGGGGCTGACAGCGCGAAACCTCCCGTCGATATCTCAAAGCGTATGGCGTTGTGGTCGGAGAAGAACTCACTCGACGCGTCCACTCGCCACCCGTGAATTTGCTCCATTAGCCCTTCACTGCAAATGGACACGTCTATGCAGGAGACGAGCCGTCTTCCCCCTCTCGTGGCCTCGAAGGTTGGAGTGTTTCCCTCGTTCAGTGTGTACCAACCGAGCTCTGCGCATAGGTCGTTCAGAACAGCACCTCTAGCGTTTGTTCTGTCACTTCCCCACCAGGTGCTCCAGGCGTTGAAATCCCCCCCTATTATAATCTGGCGACCTTCGTGCGCCTTAGCCAACTCCCTGAGCCTTCCAAGCATCGGCTCCAGGTCAGCACGCGGCTCGATGTACACCGATCCCAGGATCAGCCCCCCCCCCGCCAGGCCCACAGACACGAACACAGAATTTGCGTCCGTGAACTCTGAGAGGAGGACCCCTCCCATGCCGCCGTTGTTGAGGAGGATGCAAGTCTTCGCCGGAGTTTCAGCGCTGGCTTCAGGCCACTGGTACACCGCTCCAGACGCTCCGAGCACCCGTCCAGTTGCGCCAGTGTACGGCTCCTGCAGCAGCACGACATCCGCCGAGTCCCTCTTGATCAAGTCCAAGGCCACGGACGATCGCCCCGAATTCACTTGGCACACCCTGACAGAGGCCAGCGAGGTCCCCGTCCCGACAACGCGAGGCTCCCGAAGCTCTACTATTGTCCCGTTAGCAGCCATAGTCGGTACGTTCTCTGGCCCTCCCCTCCATCTTCAGCAGAAACGGGCAGTCTCGACTGTTTGCCCTATGTTTGATGTCTCCCCTGCTCAAGCCGCGCTCCCCGGCCCTGCAGCAATTGTGGCACCTCTTGGATTCTTCCCTCTCCTTCACAGTGCACTCCGAGAAACGGTGATCACCAGCACAATGCATGCATCTCTGCTTCTCTGTGCACCGAGATGTCATATGCCCGAAACCGAGACACTGAAAGCATTGCAGCAGAGGCGAGTAATCCTCCACGTGGATCCTGGAGAAGCCGAGGTTGACCCGACCCCTGTTAAGCAGCGTCGACCTCAACTGAGGCGACACTGACGCGAGTATATTCTTCCGGGTATCGTTCCTGTTTGGCATGGTTCTGATGATCCTCAGGTGTTCCTGGATCTGATCACCCCCCAAGGTCTCAAACACCTCGTCGTTCTGCAGCACGAGTTCCTCCATCAGGTCCTGTTCAGACTCTGTCCTGCAGATGCCCTTGAAGATGACGAGTGGTCTCCTCCTCCTGCCATCGGTCGCGGCGAGATCCTTGACAGAATTGATAGCCCCCTTGAGTTTTGTCAGGTGCTTCTCCTCCGGGCAAGTTATCACGACTCGGTTCTGCGAAATGGTGGACACGCCGGTGATCCCTATTTTCAGCTCTTTTGGCTTCACAGCAGAGAGGAGACGCTTCTTAATACTGTCCGCAGTGTCCTTTTTGTCGCTGCTTGAGACGACCACTGCGTACCTCTTGTCGGGGATGCTACCCGAGACAGCGACATCCATGCGAGGAGCACTTCCTACGCCTCTCGATCCCCCCGCGACGCTTGCGTACGTCATCCGTGCGCCGGACTGGACAATCCCGATTTTACTCTCCTGCCTCATCTGCGTCATGTCCCTCTGCATGCTGGCCATTTGCTCCCCCAAGCGCCTTATCGCTTCCTCCATATTACCGGCACCCCCTCTGGTCCCACTTTCACTCCCGTCAGCAGCTCCCGGACTCCCAGCGAGGTCGGAAACTATAGCCCTGATTTCCTCTATGGCGTCCGAGATTTCCGTCGACTTTGTCCTTCTGGCGATACTATCGCAGAGTTCCAGGGCTCGATCCCTCTTGGAGGCTCTGCTCGCTCCCATGACGTCCGCGTCAGCCTCGGGGCTGTCACTGTCCTCAGTGAGCCTCCTTCTATGCGGGGATCTAGGCGTCACTGCCGACCTCGCAAAAGGGTCCCCAGAGACGGGAGTCTTTGCCTCTCGATGAGACATTGCAAGATAAAAGCAATCCCTTCCCTCTGTCTCCCCACAGTCTCTCAAAAACACAGTTCAAGGTTCAAAGCAAAAATTAATTGCCGAGTGAATTTGAAATCACAGTTCACACAACATCAAAATCATAAAAAAAAAATTAAAGAGTTATCAAACACAGTTCAGAGTTCGTAAATAAATATAAAAAGTTATTAAAAAAAAAAAAAGAAAAACATAGTCAAAAGGCAAAAATGAAAAGTTGTCCAACACGCTGTTGCAGAAAGATGAAAAGAAAACAAAAAGAAAAGCACAGTTCAAAACCAAAGATAAAATTGTCACTAAAACACAGTTCACAGTTCAAAAGTAAATTGAAATCATCAAACATAGTTCGCCGTTTTCGCAATATATTCTTCTACACGAAACCCAACTCCATACATATGCAGGAAGTGTGGGTTGCGAATTAAAAAAATCCCTCTCGTTGATGTCTCTCGACTACAAAAAATTTTTCTTCCTGCGAATCGCAAGAAATCCTCTTCGTTGATGTCTCCAGATACAGAAATCACTTCTCTCAACACTTGTGAAGTCTTTTCGGAGGCTTTGAAAATTGAATGAAATTTTCCGAGAACAATGAAAATTTCCGGGAACCCTCAAATGTCGGGAAAGCTCGGAAAAATGCCGGAAAAACCCGGAAAATTCCGGAAAATTTCGGAAAAACTTTTGGCTCCTGGCCACTCTCTCAAGTCACGACTCCTGGCCGCTCTCTCAAGTCACGGCTCCCGGCCGCTCACTCTAACCTCGACGCACCGCCCCGCCGGGGCCGTCGCCCAGCCAGAAAGAAGTCCCACCGAATTCGGAGCAGCACATAGAGAAAAGAAAAAAACAAGAATTAAAATATATCAAAATTTAAAAAGAGAAATTATTTAAACAAGACATCCCCATCTTCTATGGAACATTCTTCTATGGAGTTAATCTGTCAGAATTGAACTGTCAAAAAATTCACAAAAGTTATTTTCAAATATCTCCGCTGATTTTACAGCCACGAAAAAAAAAAAAGCACCAAAAGAAAGATCGTCAAATTTCGCACAAAACACTTATGATTTAAACCTCGCACAGCACACGCAACGCAAACCGTGAACCGAAAACGAAGAGCACAGAAACAACGATGCTCTCTCGACCAAGGTATGATCACAACTGGTTAGGTTAGGTTAGGTTAGGTTAGGTTAGGTTAGGTTAGGTTAGGTTAGGTTAGGTTAGGTTAGGTTAGGTTAGGTTAGGTTAGGTTAGGTTAGGTTAGGTTAGGTTAGGTTAGGTTAGGTTAGGTTAGGTTAGGTTAGGTTAGGTTAGGTTAGGTTAGGTTAGGTTAGGTTAGGTTAGGTTAGGTTAGGTTAGGTTAGGTTAGGTTAGGTTAGGTTAGGTTAGGTTAGGTTAGGTTAGGTTAGGTTAGGTTAGGTTAGGTTAGGTTAGGTTAGGTTAGGTTAGGTTAGGTTAGGTTAGGTTAGGTTAGGTTAGGTTAGGTTAGGTTAGGTTAGGTTAGGTTAGGTTAGGTTAGGTTAGGTTAGGTTAGGTTAGGTTAGGTTAGGTTAGGTTAGGTTAGGTTAGGTTAGGTTAGGTTAGGTTAGGTTAGGTTAGGTTAGGTTAGGTTAGGTTAGGTTAGGTTAGGTTAGGTTAGGTTAGGTTAGGTTAGGTTAGGTTAGGTTAGGTTAGGTTAGGTTAGGTTAGGTTAGGTTAGGTTAGGTTAGGTTAGGTTAGGTTAGGTTAGGTTAGGTTAGGTTAGGTTAGGTTAGGTTAGGTTAGGTTAGGTTAGGTTAGGTTAGGTTAGGTTAGGTTAGGTTAGGTTAGGTTAGGTTAGGTTAGGTTAGGTTAGGTTAGGTTAGGTTAGGTTAGGTTAGGTTAGGTTAGGTTAGGTTAGGTTAGGTTAGGTTAGGTTAGGTTAGGTTAGGTTAGGTTAGGTTAGGTTAGGTTAGGTTAGGTTAGGTTAGGTTAGGTTAGGTTAGGTTAGGTTAGGTTAGGTTAGGTTAGGTTAGGTTAGGTTAGGTTAGGTTAGGTTAGGTTAGGTTAGGTTAGGTTAGGTTAGGTTAGGTTAGGTTAGGTTAGGTTAGGTTAGGTTAGGTTAGGTTAGGTTAGGTTAGGTTAGGTTAGGTTAGGTTAGGTTAGGTTAGGTTAGGTTAGGTTAGGTTAGGTTAGGTTAGGTTAGGTTAGGTTAGGTTAGGTTAGGTTAGGTTAGGTTAGGTTAGGTTAGGTTAGGTTAGGTTAGGTTAGGTTAGGTTAGGTTAGGTTAGGTTAGGTTAGGTTAGGTTAGGTTAGGTTAGGTTAGGTTAGGTTAGGTTAGGTTAGGTTAGGTTAGGTTAGGTTAGGTTAGGTTAGGTTAGGTTAGGTTAGGTTAGGTTAGGTTAGGTTAGGTTAGGTTAGGTTAGGTTAGGTTAGGTTAGGTTAGGTTAGGTTAGGTTAGGTTAGGTTAGGTTAGGTTAGGTTAGGTTAGGTTAGGTTAGGTTAGGTTAGGTTAGGTTAGGTTAGGTTAGGTTAGGTTAGGTTAGGTTAGGTTAGGTTAGGTTAGGTTAGGTTAGGTTAGGTTAGGTTAGGTTAGGTTAGGTTAGGTTAGGTTAGGTTAGGTTAGGTTAGGTTAGGTTAGGTTAGGTTAGGTTAGGTTAGGTTAGGTTAGGTTAGGTTAGGTTAGGTTAGGTTAGGTTAGGTTAGGTTAGGTTAGGTTAGGTTAGGTTAGGTTAGGTTAGGTTAGGTTAGGTTAGGTTAGGTTAGGTTAGGTTAGGTTAGGTTAGGTTAGGTTAGGTTAGGTTAGGTTAGGTTAGGTTAGGTTAGGTTAGGTTAGGTTAGGTTAGGTTAGGTTAGGTTAGGTTAGGTTAGGTTAGGTTAGGTTAGGTTAGGTTAGGTTAGGTTAGGTTAGGTTAGGTTAGGTTAGGTTAGGTTAGGTTAGGTTAGGTTAGGTTAGGTTAGGTTAGGTTAGGTTAGGTTAGGTTAGGTTAGGTTAGGTTAGGTTAGGTTAGGTTAGGTTAGGTTAGGTTAGGTTAGGTTAGGTTAGGTTAGGTTAGGTTAGGTTAGGTTAGGTTAGGTTAGGTTAGGTTAGGTTAGGTTAGGTTAGGTTAGGTTAGGTTAGGTTAGGTTAGGTTAGGTTAGGTTAGGTTAGGTTAGGTTAGGTTAGGTTAGGTTAGGTTAGGTTAGGTTAGGTTAGGTTAGGTTAGGTTAGGTTAGGTTAGGTTAGGTTAGGTTAGGTTAGGTTAGGTTAGGTTAGGTTAGGTTAGGTTAGGTTAGGTTAGGTTAGGTTAGGTTAGGTTAGGTTAGGTTAGGTTAGGTTAGGTTAGGTTAGGTTAGGTTAGGTTAGGTTAGGTTAGGTTAGGTTAGGTTAGGTTAGGTTAGGTTAGGTTAGGTTAGGTTAGGTTAGGTTAGGTTAGGTTAGGTTAGGTTAGGTTAGGTTAGGTTAGGTTAGGTTAGGTTAGGTTAGGTTAGGTTAGGTTAGGTTAGGTTAGGTTAGGTTAGGTTAGGTTAGGTTAGGTTAGGTTAGGTTAGGTTAGGTTAGGTTAGGTTAGGTTAGGTTAGGTTAGGTTAGGTTAGGTTAGGTTAGGTTAGGTTAGGTTAGGTTAGGTTAGGTTAGGTTAGGTTAGGTTAGGTTAGGTTAGGTTAGGTTAGGTTAGGTTAGGTTAGGTTAGGTTAGGTTAGGTTAGGTTAGGTTAGGTTAGGTTAGGTTAGGTTAGGTTAGGTTAGGTTAGGTTAGGTTAGGTTAGGTTAGGTTAGGTTAGGTTAGGTTAGGTTAGGTTAGGTTAGGTTAGGTTAGGTTAGGTTAGGTTAGGTTAGGTTAGGTTAGGTTAGGTTAGGTTAGGTTAGGTTAGGTTAGGTTAGGTTAGGTTAGGTTAGGTTAGGTTAGGTTAGGTTAGGTTAGGTTAGGTTAGGTTAGGTTAGGTTAGGTTAGGTTAGGTTAGGTTAGGTTAGGTTAGGTTAGGTTAGGTTAGGTTAGGTTAGGTTAGGTTAGGTTAGGTTAGGTTAGGTTAGGTTAGGTTAGGTTAGGTTAGGTTAGGTTAGGTTAGGTTAGGTTAGGTTAGGTTAGGTTAGGTTAGGTTAGGTTAGGTTAGGTTAGGTTAGGTTAGGTTAGGTTAGGTTAGGTTAGGTTAGGTTAGGTTAGGTTAGGTTAGGTTAGGTTAGGTTAGGTTAGGTTAGGTTAGGTTAGGTTAGGTTAGGTTAGGTTAGGTTAGGTTAGGTTAGGTTAGGTTAGGTTAGGTTAGGTTAGGTTAGGTTAGGTTAGGTTAGGTTAGGTTAGGTTAGGTTAGGTTAGGTTAGGTTAGGTTAGGTTAGGTTAGGTTAGGTTAGGTTAGGTTAGGTTAGGTTAGGTTAGGTTAGGTTAGGTTAGGTTAGGTTAGGTTAGGTTAGGTTAGGTTAGGTTAGGTTAGGTTAGGTTAGGTTAGGTTAGGTTAGGTTAGGTTAGGTTAGGTTAGGTTAGGTTAGGTTAGGTTAGGTTAGGTTAGGTTAGGTTAGGTTAGGTTAGGTTAGGTTAGGTTAGGTTAGGTTAGGTTAGGTTAGGTTAGGTTAGGTTAGGTTAGGTTAGGTTAGGTTAGGTTAGGTTAGGTTAGGTTAGGTTAGGTTAGGTTAGGTTAGGTTAGGTTAGGTTAGGTTAGGTTAGGTTAGGTTAGGTTAGGTTAGGTTAGGTTAGGTTAGGTTAGGTTAGGTTAGGTTAGGTTAGGTTAGGTTAGGTTAGGTTAGGTTAGGTTAGGTTAGGTTAGGTTAGGTTAGGTTAGGTTAGGTTAGGTTAGGTTAGGTTAGGTTAGGTTAGGTTAGGTTAGGTTAGGTTAGGTTAGGTTAGGTTAGGTTAGGTTAGGTTAGGTTAGGTTAGGTTAGGTTAGGTTAGGTTAGGTTAGGTTAGGTTAGGTTAGGTTAGGTTAGGTTAGGTTAGGTTAGGTTAGGTTAGGTTAGGTTAGGTTAGGTTAGGTTAGGTTAGGTTAGGTTAGGTTAGGTTAGGTTAGGTTAGGTTAGGTTAGGTTAGGTTAGGTTAGGTTAGGTTAGGTTAGGTTAGGTTAGGTTAGGTTAGGTTAGGTTAGGTTAGGTTAGGTTAGGTTAGGTTAGGTTAGGTTAGGTTAGGTTAGGTTAGGTTAGGTTAGGTTAGGTTAGGTTAGGTTAGGTTAGGTTAGGTTAGGTTAGGTTAGGTTAGGTTAGGTTAGGTTAGGTTAGGTTAGGTTAGGTTAGGTTAGGTTAGGTTAGGTTAGGTTAGGTTAGGTTAGGTTAGGTTAGGTTAGGTTAGGTTAGGTTAGGTTAGGTTAGGTTAGGTTAGGTTAGGTTAGGTTAGGTTAGGTTAGGTTAGGTTAGGTTAGGTTAGGTTAGGTTAGGTTAGGTTAGGTTAGGTTAGGTTAGGTTAGGTTAGGTTAGGTTAGGTTAGGTTAGGTTAGGTTAGGTTAGGTTAGGTTAGGTTAGGTTAGGTTAGGTTAGGTTAGGTTAGGTTAGGTTAGGTTAGGTTAGGTTAGGTTAGGTTAGGTTAGGTTAGGTTAGGTTAGGTTAGGTTAGGTTAGGTTAGGTTAGGTTAGGTTAGGTTAGGTTAGGTTAGGTTAGGTTAGGTTAGGTTAGGTTAGGTTAGGTTAGGTTAGGTTAGGTTAGGTTAGGTTAGGTTAGGTTAGGTTAGGTTAGGTTAGGTTAGGTTAGGTTAGGTTAGGTTAGGTTAGGTTAGGTTAGGTTAGGTTAGGTTAGGTTAGGTTAGGTTAGGTTAGGTTAGGTTAGGTTAGGTTAGGTTAGGTTAGGTTAGGTTAGGTTAGGTTAGGTTAGGTTAGGTTAGGTTAGGTTAGGTTAGGTTAGGTTAGGTTAGGTTAGGTTAGGTTAGGTTAGGTTAGGTTAGGTTAGGTTAGGTTAGGTTAGGTTAGGTTAGGTTAGGTTAGGTTAGGTTAGGTTAGGTTAGGTTAGGTTAGGTTAGGTTAGGTTAGGTTAGGTTAGGTTAGGTTAGGTTAGGTTAGGTTAGGTTAGGTTAGGTTAGGTTAGGTTAGGTTAGGTTAGGTTAGGTTAGGTTAGGTTAGGTTAGGTTAGGTTAGGTTAGGTTAGGTTAGGTTAGGTTAGGTTAGGTTAGGTTAGGTTAGGTTAGGTTAGGTTAGGTTAGGTTAGGTTAGGTTAGGTTAGGTTAGGTTAGGTTAGGTTAGGTTAGGTTAGGTTAGGTTAGGTTAGGTTAGGTTAGGTTAGGTTAGGTTAGGTTAGGTTAGGTTAGGTTAGGTTAGGTTAGGTTAGGTTAGGTTAGGTTAGGTTAGGTTAGGTTAGGTTAGGTTAGGTTAGGTTAGGTTAGGTTAGGTTAGGTTAGGTTAGGTTAGGTTAGGTTAGGTTAGGTTAGGTTAGGTTAGGTTAGGTTAGGTTAGGTTAGGTTAGGTTAGGTTAGGTTAGGTTAGGTTAGGTTAGGTTAGGTTAGGTTAGGTTAGGTTAGGTTAGGTTAGGTTAGGTTAGGTTAGGTTAGGTTAGGTTAGGTTAGGTTAGGTTAGGTTAGGTTAGGTTAGGTTAGGTTAGGTTAGGTTAGGTTAGGTTAGGTTAGGTTAGGTTAGGTTAGGTTAGGTTAGGTTAGGTTAGGTTAGGTTAGGTTAGGTTAGGTTAGGTTAGGTTAGGTTAGGTTAGGTTAGGTTAGGTTAGGTTAGGTTAGGTTAGGTTAGGTTAGGTTAGGTTAGGTTAGGTTAGGTTAGGTTAGGTTAGGTTAGGTTAGGTTAGGTTAGGTTAGGTTAGGTTAGGTTAGGTTAGGTTAGGTTAGGTTAGGTTAGGTTAGGTTAGGTTAGGTTAGGTTAGGTTAGGTTAGGTTAGGTTAGGTTAGGTTAGGTTAGGTTAGGTTAGGTTAGGTTAGGTTAGGTTAGGTTAGGTTAGGTTAGGTTAGGTTAGGTTAGGTTAGGTTAGGTTAGGTTAGGTTAGGTTAGGTTAGGTTAGGTTAGGTTAGGTTAGGTTAGGTTAGGTTAGGTTAGGTTAGGTTAGGTTAGGTTAGGTTAGGTTAGGTTAGGTTAGGTTAGGTTAGGTTAGGTTAGGTTAGGTTAGGTTAGGTTAGGTTAGGTTAGGTTAGGTTAGGTTAGGTTAGGTTAGGTTAGGTTAGGTTAGGTTAGGTTAGGTTAGGTTAGGTTAGGTTAGGTTAGGTTAGGTTAGGTTAGGTTAGGTTAGGTTAGGTTAGGTTAGGTTAGGTTAGGTTAGGTTAGGTTAGGTTAGGTTAGGTTAGGTTAGGTTAGGTTAGGTTAGGTTAGGTTAGGTTAGGTTAGGTTAGGTTAGGTTAGGTTAGGTTAGGTTAGGTTAGGTTAGGTTAGGTTAGGTTAGGTTAGGTTAGGTTAGGTTAGGTTAGGTTAGGTTAGGTTAGGTTAGGTTAGGTTAGGTTAGGTTAGGTTAGGTTAGGTTAGGTTAGGTTAGGTTAGGTTAGGTTAGGTTAGGTTAGGTTAGGTTAGGTTAGGTTAGGTTAGGTTAGGTTAGGTTAGGTTAGGTTAGGTTAGGTTAGGTTAGGTTAGGTTAGGTTAGGTTAGGTTAGGTTAGGTTAGGTTAGGTTAGGTTAGGTTAGGTTAGGTTAGGTTAGGTTAGGTTAGGTTAGGTTAGGTTAGGTTAGGTTAGGTTAGGTTAGGTTAGGTTAGGTTAGGTTAGGTTAGGTTAGGTTAGGTTAGGTTAGGTTAGGTTAGGTTAGGTTAGGTTAGGTTAGGTTAGGTTAGGTTAGGTTAGGTTAGGTTAGGTTAGGTTAGGTTAGGTTAGGTTAGGTTAGGTTAGGTTAGGTTAGGTTAGGTTAGGTTAGGTTAGGTTAGGTTAGGTTAGGTTAGGTTAGGTTAGGTTAGGTTAGGTTAGGTTAGGTTAGGTTAGGTTAGGTTAGGTTAGGTTAGGTTAGGTTAGGTTAGGTTAGGTTAGGTTAGGTTAGGTTAGGTTAGGTTAGGTTAGGTTAGGTTAGGTTAGGTTAGGTTAGGTTAGGTTAGGTTAGGTTAGGTTAGGTTAGGTTAGGTTAGGTTAGGTTAGGTTAGGTTAGGTTAGGTTAGGTTAGGTTAGGTTAGGTTAGGTTAGGTTAGGTTAGGTTAGGTTAGGTTAGGTTAGGTTAGGTTAGGTTAGGTTAGGTTAGGTTAGGTTAGGTTAGGTTAGGTTAGGTTAGGTTAGGTTAGGTTAGGTTAGGTTAGGTTAGGTTAGGTTAGGTTAGGTTAGGTTAGGTTAGGTTAGGTTAGGTTAGGTTAGGTTAGGTTAGGTTAGGTTAGGTTAGGTTAGGTTAGGTTAGGTTAGGTTAGGTTAGGTTAGGTTAGGTTAGGTTAGGTTAGGTTAGGTTAGGTTAGGTTAGGTTAGGTTAGGTTAGGTTAGGTTAGGTTAGGTTAGGTTAGGTTAGGTTAGGTTAGGTTAGGTTAGGTTAGGTTAGGTTAGGTTAGGTTAGGTTAGGTTAGGTTAGGTTAGGTTAGGTTAGGTTAGGTTAGGTTAGGTTAGGTTAGGTTAGGTTAGGTTAGGTTAGGTTAGGTTAGGTTAGGTTAGGTTAGGTTAGGTTAGGTTAGGTTAGGTTAGGTTAGGTTAGGTTAGGTTAGGTTAGGTTAGGTTAGGTTAGGTTAGGTTAGGTTAGGTTAGGTTAGGTTAGGTTAGGTTAGGTTAGGTTAGGTTAGGTTAGGTTAGGTTAGGTTAGGTTAGGTTAGGTTAGGTTAGGTTAGGTTAGGTTAGGTTAGGTTAGGTTAGGTTAGGTTAGGTTAGGTTAGGTTAGGTTAGGTTAGGTTAGGTTAGGTTAGGTTAGGTTAGGTTAGGTTAGGTTAGGTTAGGTTAGGTTAGGTTAGGTTAGGTTAGGTTAGGTTAGGTTAGGTTAGGTTAGGTTAGGTTAGGTTAGGTTAGGTTAGGTTAGGTTAGGTTAGGTTAGGTTAGGTTAGGTTAGGTTAGGTTAGGTTAGGTTAGGTTAGGTATAGGTTAGGTTAGGTTAGGTTAGGTTAGGTTAGGTTAGGTTAGGTTAGGTTAGGTTAGGTTAGGTTAGGTTAGGTTAGGTTAGGTTAGGTTAGGTTAGGTTAGGTTAGGTTAGGTTAGGTTAGGTTAGGTTAGGTTAGGTTAGGTTAGGTTAGGTTAGGTTAGGTTAGGTTAGGTTAGGTTAGGTTAGGTTAGGTTAGGTTAGGTTAGGTTAGGTTAGGTTAGGTTAGGTTAGGTTAGGTTAGGTTAGGTTAGGTTAGGTTAGGTTAGGTTAGGTTAGGTTAGGTTAGGTTAGGTTAGGTTAGGTTAGGTTAGGTTAGGTTAGGTTAGGTTAGGTTAGGTTAGGTTAGGTTAGGTTAGGTTAGGTTAGGTTAGGTTAGGTTAGGTTAGGTTAGGTTAGGTTAGGTTAGGTTAGGTTAGGTTAGGTTAGGTTAGGTTAGGTTAGGTTAGGTTAGGTTAGGTTAGGTTAGGTTAGGTTAGGTTAGGTTAGGTTAGGTTAGGTTAGGTTAGGTTAGGTTAGGTTAGGTTAGGTTAGGTTAGGTTAGGTTAGGTTAGGTTAGGTTAGGTTAGGTTAGGTTAGGTTAGGTTAGGTTAGGTTAGGTTAGGTTAGGTTAGGTTAGGTTAGGTTAGGTTAGGTTAGGTTAGGTTAGGTTAGGTTAGGTTAGGTTAGGTTAGGTTAGGTTAGGTTAGGTTAGGTTAGGTTAGGTTAGGTTAGGTTAGGTTAGGTTAGGTTAGGTTAGGTTAGGTTAGGTTAGGTTAGGTTAGGTTAGGTTAGGTTAGGTTAGGTTAGGTTAGGTTAGGTTAGGTTAGGTTAGGTTAGGTTAGGTTAGGTTAGGTTAGGTTAGGTTAGGTTAGGTTAGGTTAGGTTAGGTTAGGTTAGGTTAGGTTAGGTTAGGTTAGGTTAGGTTAGGTTAGGTTAGGTTAGGTTAGGTTAGGTTAGGTTAGGTTAGGTTAGGTTAGGTTAGGTTAGGTTAGGTTAGGTTAGGTTAGGTTAGGTTAGGTTAGGTTAGGTTAGGTTAGGTTAGGTTAGGTTAGGTTAGGTTAGGTTAGGTTAGGTTAGGTTAGGTTAGGTTAGGTTAGGTTAGGTTAGGTTAGGTTAGGTTAGGTTAGGTTAGGTTAGGTTAGGTTAGGTTAGGTTAGGTTAGGTTAGGTTAGGTTAGGTTAGGTTAGGTTAGGTTAGGTTAGGTTAGGTTAGGTTAGGTTAGGTTAGGTTAGGTTAGGTTAGGTTAGGTTAGGTTAGGTTAGGTTAGGTTAGGTTAGGTTAGGTTAGGTTAGGTTAGGTTAGGTTAGGTTAGGTTAGGTTAGGTTAGGTTAGGTTAGGTTAGGTTAGGTTAGGTTAGGTTAGGTTAGGTTAGGTTAGGTTAGGTTAGGTTAGGTTAGGTTAGGTTAGGTTAGGTTAGGTTAGGTTAGGTTAGGTTAGGTTAGGTTAGGTTAGGTTAGGTTAGGTTAGGTTAGGTTAGGTTAGGTTAGGTTAGGTTAGGTTAGGTTAGGTTAGGTTAGGTTAGGTTAGGTTAGGTTAGGTTAGGTTAGGTTAGGTTAGGTTAGGTTAGGTTAGGTTAGGTTAGGTTAGGTTAGGTTAGGTTAGGTTAGGTTAGGTTAGGTTAGGTTAGGTTAGGTTAGGTTAGGTTAGGTTAGGTTAGGTTAGGTTAGGTTAGGTTAGGTTAGGTTAGGTTAGGTTAGGTTAGGTTAGGTTAGGTTAGGTTAGGTTAGGTTAGGTTAGGTTAGGTTAGGTTAGGTTAGGTTAGGTTAGGTTAGGTTAGGTTAGGTTAGGTTAGGTTAGGTTAGGTTAGGTTAGGTTAGGTTAGGTTAGGTTAGGTTAGGTTAGGTTAGGTTAGGTTAGGTTAGGTTAGGTTAGGTTAGGTTAGGTTAGGTTAGGTTAGGTTAGGTTAGGTTAGGTTAGGTTAGGTTAGGTTAGGTTAGGTTAGGTTAGGTTAGGTTAGGTTAGGTTAGGTTAGGTTAGGTTAGGTTAGGTTAGGTTAGGTTAGGTTAGGTTAGGTTAGGTTAGGTAGGTTAGGTTAGGTTAGGTTAGGTTAGGTTAGGTTAGGTTAGGTTAGGTTAGGTTAGGTTAGGTTAGGTTAGGTTAGGTTAGGTTAGGTTAGGTTAGGTTAGGTTAGGTTAGGTTAGGTTAGGTTAGGTTAGGTTAGGTTAGGTTAGGTTAGGTTAGGTTAGGTTAGGTTAGGTTAGGTTAGGTTAGGTTAGGTTAGGTTAGGTTAGGTTAGGTTAGGTTAGGTTAGGTTAGGTTAGGTTAGGTTAGGTTAGGTTAGGTTAGGTTAGGTTAGGTTAGGTTAGGTTAGGTTAGGTTAGGTTAGGTTAGGTTAGGTTAGGTTAGGTTAGGTTAGGTTAGGTTAGGTTAGGTTAGGTTAGGTTAGGTTAGGTTAGGTTAGGTTAGGTTAGGTTAGGTTAGGTTAGGTTAGGTTAGGTTAGGTTAGGTTAGGTTAGGTTAGGTTAGGTTAGGTTAGGTTAGGTTAGGTTAGGTTAGGTTAGGTTAGGTTAGGTTAGGTTAGGTTAGGTTAGGTTAGGTTAGGTTAGGTTAGGTTAGGTTAGGTTAGGTTAGGTTAGGTTAGGTTAGGTTAGGTTAGGTTAGGTTAGGTTAGGTTAGGTTAGGTTAGGTTAGGTTAGGTTAGGTTAGGTTAGGTTAGGTTAGGTTAGGTTAGGTTAGGTTAGGTTAGGTTAGGTTAGGTTAGGTTAGGTTAGGTTAGGTTAGGTTAGGTTAGGTTAGGTTAGGTTAGGTTAGGTTAGGTTAGGTTAGGTTAGGTTAGGTTAGGTTAGGTTAGGTTAGGTTAGGTTAGGTTAGGTTAGGTTAGGTTAGGTTAGGTTAGGTTAGGTTAGGTTAGGTTAGGTTAGGTTAGGTTAGGTTAGGTTAGGTTAGGTTAGGTTAGGTTAGGTTAGGTTAGGTTAGGTTAGGTTAGGTTAGGTTAGGTTAGGTTAGGTTAGGTTAGGTTAGGTTAGGTTAGGTTAGGTTAGGTTAGGTTAGGTTAGGTTAGGTTAGGTTAGGTTAGGTTAGGTTAGGTTAGGTTAGGTTAGGTTAGGTTAGGTTAGGTTAGGTTAGGTTAGGTTAGGTTAGGTTAGGTTAGGTTAGGTTAGGTTAGGTTAGGTTAGGTTAGGTTAGGTTAGGTTAGGTTAGGTTAGGTTAGGTTAGGTTAGGTTAGGTTAGGTTAGGTTAGGTTAGGTTAGGTTAGGTTAGGTTAGGTTAGGTTAGGTTAGGTTAGGTTAGGTTAGGTTAGGTTAGGTTAGGTTAGGTTAGGTTAGGTTAGGTTAGGTTAGGTTAGGTTAGGTTAGGTTAGGTTAGGTTAGGTTAGGTTAGGTTAGGTTAGGTTAGGTTAGGTTAGGTTAGGTTAGGTTAGGTTAGGTTAGGTTAGGTTAGGTTAGGTTAGGTTAGGTTAGGTTAGGTTAGGTTAGGTTAGGTTAGGTTAGGTTAGGTTAGGTTAGGTTAGGTTAGGTTAGGTTAGGTTAGGTTAGGTTAGGTTAGGTTAGGTTAGGTTAGGTTAGGTTAGGTTAGGTTAGGTTAGGTTAGGTTAGGTTAGGTTAGGTTAGGTTAGGTTAGGTTAGGTTAGGTTAGGTTAGGTTAGGTTAGGTTAGGTTAGGTTAGGTTAGGTTAGGTTAGGTTAGGTTAGGTTAGGTTAGGTTAGGTTAGGTTAGGTTAGGTTAGGTTAGGTTAGGTTAGGTTAGGTTAGGTTAGGTTAGGTTAGGTTAGGTTAGGTTAGGTTAGGTTAGGTTAGGTTAGGTTAGGTTAGGTTAGGTTAGGTTAGGTTAGGTTAGGTTAGGTTAGGTTAGGTTAGGTTAGGTTAGGTTAGGTTAGGTTAGGTTAGGTTAGGTTAGGTTAGGTTAGGTTAGGTTAGGTTAGGTTAGGTTAGGTTAGGTTAGGTTAGGTTAGGTTAGGTTAGGTTAGGTTAGGTTAGGTTAGGTTAGGTTAGGTTAGGTTAGGTTAGGTTAGGTTAGGTTAGGTTAGGTTAGGTTAGGTTAGGTTAGGTTAGGTTAGGTTAGGTTAGGTTAGGTTAGGTTAGGTTAGGTTAGGTTAGGTTAGGTTAGGTTAGGTTAGGTTAGGTTAGGTTAGGTTAGGTTAGGTTAGGTTAGGTTAGGTTAGGTTAGGTTAGGTTAGGTTAGGTTAGGTTAGGTTAGGTTAGGTTAGGTTAGGTTAGGTTAGGTTAGGTTAGGTTAGGTTAGGTTAGGTTAGGTTAGGTTAGGTTAGGTTAGGTTAGGTTAGGTTAGGTTAGGTTAGGTTAGGTTAGGTTAGGTTAGGTTAGGTTAGGTTAGGTTAGGTTAGGTTAGGTTAGGTTAGGTTAGGTTAGGTTAGGTTAGGTTAGGTTAGGTTAGGTTAGGTTAGGTTAGGTTAGGTTAGGTTAGGTTAGGTTAGGTTAGGTTAGGTTAGGTTAGGTTAGGTTAGGTTAGGTTAGGTTAGGTTAGGTTAGGTTAGGTTAGGTTAGGTTAGGTTAGGTTAGGTTAGGTTAGGTTAGGTTAGGTTAGGTTAGGTTAGGTTAGGTTAGGTTAGGTTAGGTTAGGTTAGGTTAGGTTAGGTTAGGTTAGGTTAGGTTAGGTTAGGTTAGGTTAGGTTAGGTTAGGTTAGGTTAGGTTAGGTTAGGTTAGGTTAGGTTAGGTTAGGTTAGGTTAGGTTAGGTTAGGTTAGGTTAGGTTAGGTTAGGTTAGGTTAGGTTAGGTTAGGTTAGGTTAGGTTAGGTTAGGTTAGGTTAGGTTAGGTTAGGTTAGGTTAGGTTAGGTTAGGTTAGGTTAGGTTAGGTTAGGTTAGGTTAGGTTAGGTTAGGTTAGGTTAGGTTAGGTTAGGTTAGGTTAGGTTAGGTTAGGTTAGGTTAGGTTAGGTTAGGTTAGGTTAGGTTAGTTAGGTTAGGTTAGGTTAGGTTAGGTTAGGTTAGGTTAGGTTAGGTTAGGTTAGGTTAGGTTAGGTTAGGTTAGGTTAGGTTAGGTTAGGTTAGGTTAGGTTAGGTTAGGTTAGGTTAGGTTAGGTTAGGTTAGGTTAGGTTAGGTTAGGTTAGGTTAGGTTAGGTTAGGTTAGGTTAGGTTAGGTTAGGTTAGGTTAGGTTAGGTTAGGTTAGGTTAGGTTAGGTTAGGTTAGGTTAGGTTAGGTTAGGTTAGGTTAGGTTAGGTTAGGTTAGGTTAGGTTAGGTTAGGTTAGGTTAGGTTAGGTTAGGTTAGGTTAGGTTAGGTTAGGTTAGGTTAGGTTAGGTTAGGTTAGGTTAGGTTAGGTTAGGTTAGGTTAGGTTAGGTT